>LOEQ01005628.1:69011-79911 GCA_001685075.1 Bramus lutescens
CTTCCTTCCTTCCTTCCTTCCTTCCTTCCTTTCTTTCTTTCTTTTCTTTCTTTCCTTTTTTGAGACAGACAAGGTATTCAATATAACTTCAAACTCCCTGTATAGGCAAGGCTGTTCTCAAACTCCTGATTTTCCTGCATCTCAAGTCCTGAGATTACAGTTGTACACCACACACTCAATTTATCATTGATTCTTAAACCATAAAGATCCACACCAAAGACACTTGTATTTGACCAATGGCCTCAACTAGATAGAACAAGTTGCCTGAGTAGATAGGACAGGACCATAGCATCTCTTATATCATTGGGTACTGCCTTTTGCACATTGTTAAAAAAATCATACATTTTGCTTTTATTGTCTGATGAATAGAGCTTTTTTGATCAATGGCTTAGCAGAATGAATCTAGGTGGAAAGTCTAAACAGATACAGAGAGAGCGCAGACAGATTTGAGGAGACATCATGTCTCTGCCAAATGAGGAAGAGGTCTGAACATTTCTGGAAAATCATGAGCCTCACGGTAAAATATAAACTATTAGAAATGGGTCATTTTATAGTTAGGGCTAGCCAGTAATAGGTCAATGTCAATGACCAAACAATTACAACAGCAATAAAAAAGTCAAACACTTTACTTTCCCAAACCACTCTCATTTCTGCATTTCTGCATTCACTCAAGTATGAAGGGACCAGCACATTTCTGGACTCCATTCTCTCAACCTACTGAATTGTCATGCTCTTTTGGTGCCGAGTTACCTCTTCCATGGATGTACTTTTCTGTCATTACTGCCACTGCTATGTTCTGGTCTTGCCTTCATTATGGCAATAGATCTTCCTGGGGCCCTTGGTTCCACTCACTTCTCCTGCCTAGTAATTCTCCTCTGCCAACAGATTGGGTTTTCTAGAGGGATAGCTGATCATTTTATTTCCTGCTCAACAAAACATGGATGCCTCATTGCTGTGATAATAAAATTCAAATTTCATGGTGTGATATTCATTGTTATGATCTGAAACCAGCCATCAGTTAAGTGTTAAACTGCATGTAATATAATTTTCCTTCTGCTATCAAGATTCTATAATTATATTTTTGCTTTACAGGCTTTATCTCTTACTTCTCACTGTAGGGCTCCACTCTCTATGCCTTCTGGCTATACCAGTTTTCTTCAAAATATGCACCATACTCCCCTGTGTCTGTGGCCTTGTAACACCTGTTCATCTTGATTGAAGTACTCATTCATCCCACTCTCCCGAGTCCCAAATCACATTTATTCTTCCCCAAAAAACTCAAATGACAATTTGTTTTGATTCTCCCAGTTGGAATTAAACTCTTCCTCTCTCTGCATTGTTTTAATGATTTTTCTCCTACTTACATCAATTGAGCTTAAAATTATTGAAGTGGATATTATTTTCTACTGTGTTGATGAAACACTTTTAGGTCAGAGGCGAATTGCTTTTTGTGTGTCTGCCCCTCATTCCTTCTCATGTAGATCTTAGTCTATGCACCTCTTCCCACTCAAAATTTTCACTGACCCCCATAAGTATATCAGCTGTCTTCAAAACATTTCTTGTAACATAAACGTCTCATTAATGGTATACTACACACAACTGTTTAAAGTCTTCCTTGCCAAGCTATAAATGTCTAACTTGCTGTTATGCTTCCTGTAATTGGTTCAGTGTTTAACACACAAGAGTAAATATTTATTCAATGAATGAATGAATTTAATTATGTTTGTTCACTTCATAATGACACAACCAAACCGTATGTGTTTGATAGAGAGAGCATTCAGCAAATGCATATGATATGTAGAGATAGCCCTCCGTACTTGATGGTCCTAGGTCCTAATAAACAAATCAAAGTGTAAATAATGTGGGTCACAAACATGTCTTTGACTAATAAACTTTCAGTTCAAGAATTTATAAGATAAATCATTCTACTCCAGATATTTTTGTGTTCTTGAGTAATGATATGGGTGGGTCCTGATAGACCATTTTAAAGTATAAGAACCAAATAACAACAAAAATCTCTCTCCAAACAAGTGTAAAGGGGGAAATGCTTTGTAAAAAAACTATGAAAAAATCACACATAAACAAAACATTAAAAAATATTTTGATGATTGAAAAAGTAGGGCATAACAGACACCATACAACATGGGGTCAAAGGGCTTAAAGGGGTTGCTCCATTTTTTTTCTTGTTTCACATGTCCATGATTAACTTAACCATGCCACCTTATTTTATTAATAAATCTTTCCTACCTGCTGCTCTGTAAAGGAAGCAAAAACATAAACAGATGCTGTGATGCTGAAGTGGCCAGATACAAAGGAAATGGGTGGAGAATGTGTCTATGGGATGCTCAGGGAGGCCTTTTATGCACCTGGTATTTTGTTTGTTTGTTTTTATGAATTTTAGATACAGAAAGTCCAAAAGGTTGATTTTTTTTTCTTTCTTCTAGGAAATGCAAATAATTAACAAGATTTGAGTGCATTTTCTTTGGGAATCTGGAGGTCTGAATTGCTTCAGCTTGGGCATCCTTGTCTTCCAACATGGAAACTGTAGATAAAGGTGTCTGGGGGTCTGGAGGGAGAGCTCAGTGGTAGAGCTGTGCAAGCATGGAGACCGAAGTTCAGACGCCCAACACTCAGGTAAAAGCCAGGATTTTGTCTGAAATCCCTGTGCTGTGGGATCATAGACATCCCTGAATCTTCTTAGTCTAAGGCTCTAGCTTAATTGAAGAGTGTTGTCTTAGGCCTACTATTGTTGTGATGAAATACCATGACCAAAGAAACACTGGGGAAGAAAGGGATTATTTCGCTCACAGTTCTGTACAAAAGCTCATCATCAAAAGCAGTGAGGGCAGGAACTCACACAAGGCAGGAACCTGAGGCAGGAGCTGATGCAGAAGCCATGGAGGAGTGCTGCTTACTGTGGCTTGCTGATCCTGCTTTCTTATAGAGCCCAGGACCAGCAGCCCAGGGATGGCACTGCCCAAAATGAGCTGGACCTTCCCCTTAAATCATGAATTAAGAAAATGCCTTACAGGCTTGCCTACAGCCTGATCTTATGAAAGCATTTTCTTAATTGAGATTCTTTCCTTTCAGATGACTTTAGCTCATATGAAATCAGCAAAACCTATCCAGCACAGATGGTGAAAGACCCTGTTTTAAAAAAACGAGGAATAAAATGTCATTTTCAAACATACATGCATACCCCACATATAGGTACATAATCATAAAAGCATGTATATACACCAAACATAAACAGAAAGTAAGATTAAACAAAATAGAGATTCTTATTTCATACTAGAACCATAGTGTCACTCCGTATTTCATCCCTATGAGTCCATGCATTTCTAAACATCGAAGTCCTTCCATCCAGTGTGTAACCTGTAGGGGTGTACCGTGACAGTTCAGCTGCTCTCGGTGCCTTGGCAGTCCATTATCTCTCACAGAAATCCACAGGCACTGAGGCATTGTCAGTCAATCTCCAGCTTATAGATGTACAAGAAACAAACTTTCTGGAGAGGTAAGTTGACATCAAAGTTGGTTTTTGTAGCTACACATCCTGCTCCTCCCTCTCTCTTGCCTGGGAACCACCCTGACTTCTGTCTTGTCTTGTAAATCCACTTCTATCTGCAGAAGGTACAAGAAGGCATCCCACTTCTACCATGTGGGGCCTGAATTCCTGTCTTTGGTACCCTGTCATGCTTTCTGTCTCATCACCTCAGAACCCTGGCCATTCTGTTGTCTGTCTGTGTGTCCAGGACAGTAATAACTCTTTTAAGAATCTTAATACTCCCTAAGAGTCTACCTTAGCATCTCTCTTGACCTCCTATCCAAGACCCTCCACATCAAATATTTATTCATTCTATCTCATTGTGATCCCATTTAATGATGCTTTCATCATTAAAGCACCAACATAGTTTAAGGTGAAGAGTCTTCAAGACATCACCAAAAGGAGATGCGGATGAGATTTGCTGGTGCTTTCACACTCAGGTGACTGCTTTTCAGCTGTAGATCTGTGAAATAAAACGGGTTAAGTGCTTTCAAAATCAGATGCAAAATCAGAGATCGAGCACAGAGCAGGTGTTTCTGAAAGAGAAAAAGGCAGGGTAACCAGTCCTAGTAACCGAACAGGGCAAGCAGTCAGTACTAAGGCTTAGGAATAGCCTTTTTTGATCTGGATGACCTTCACAAAGATAGAGGCTGGGCTCACCAACTCTTCCAGAAACCACATTTCCATGATTTTGCGGAGTTTTCCCATGGTTCAGCTCTTACAGAACAGTCAGATACCTCAACTTTCCTAGTATAGCATTGTTCCCTTTTGGGTTTACAATTATAGGATCTTGGGGTATCTCCTTCCCCATGGTCTTAGTTAGGGTTTCTTTTGCAATGAAGAGACACCGTGGCCATGGCAAGTCTTATAAAGGAAAAACGTTTAATTGGGTTAGCTTACAATTTTCAGAGGGTTAGTCCATTATCAACATGGTGGGACATGGAGATGTGCAGACTGGCCTGGTGCTGGAGAGGAACTGAGAGTTGTGCATCTTGCAGGCAACAGGAAATAAACAGAAACACTGGGTGTGGCTTGAGCATATATGAGATTTCAAAGGCAGCCTCCACAGTGACACACTTCCTCCAACACGGCCACATGCCCTCCAACAAAGTCACACCCCCTGAAAGTGCCACTCCCTTTGGGGACCATATTAATTTAAAACATAATATTCTATTCCATGGCTCCAAAGAATTGTAACCATATCATCATGTGAAAAATGCATTCAGTATAACTTCAAAGTCTCTATTGTTGTCATTTATAAACAGGTGGTAGGGTACTGGTCCCATGAGGGGCAGCAGTGGGTCCCCTGAGGCCTTGGCAGTTCCCCTTGGCAGATTAGAGACAGCCAGAGGGAGTTTGGGTATAGAGTTTATTTAGTGGTTTATGGAGGAAGAAGAGAAAGGGAGAAGGGAGTAAAAGAGAAAGGGGAGGAGAAGAGAGAGAGGCAGAGGCTGCCTCTCCAGAAGAAGGGCAGAGAGAGATAGAGATGTCTCTCTCTCTCTCTCTCTCTCTCTCTCTCTCTCTCTCTCTGGAAGAAAGGGAGAAAGAGAGGGTCCACTTGCTGGAATAGGGGAGGTTGGGAGTAGGTAGAGATTATCTGTTAAAGGGATAGTGTACCCTTTAAGACTAGGTGACAGACCAGGCCAGCAGATTATAACAATGCCATTTTTTTCTTATAATAAAAAGTCATGAAGTTAGGCATAGCAGGTTGAGGGAATTGGGATGTCAGATTCTCAAGAGTGCTTCTTCCTCATTTGTGGGCATCATCTTGGGGGGCCTGAGAAAGCTCTGTGCTGGTTATATCCTAGGGTAGCCAGTTGCTTTATTCCTGTCAAGGATTTGTAGTATGGAACTGTCTGATGTCTCTTGGACCTGGCAAGGTATTGGCAGAAGAGAGGACAAAGTTAAATCTAAGAAAAAAAAATTTTCAGGACTAGGAAATTGAGAGGGTGTATCCGACCTGCTTAAGGTGGATCTTTAAATTCAGCACCATGGAACTCAAAAGAATTTTGGTTTTGTAAAAACATAAGTTTTAGACATATATATTGTATAAACAGTAGCATATTTATGTCATAATGACTGTGACAGATGTGTTTGCACAATGAAAAGTATTTTGAAGACCATGACAGGCAGTATGAGAGAGAAATTTGATAACTTTCATTTGTCCCCACACCTTTATAACTTGTAGGCACATACCTTAATAGCTTGCAATTGTATATCTTAAAATACCCTTTATTTAGAACATGTTAAGAAGTTGTACTGAAATTTGGGGAGTTTGTCCTTTAAAGCTGACAAAACCTCTCAGCTGTCAAACTGCATCAGAGATCTTTGAAAAAGATAAAATTTTACTTGAGTTATTTGATTTAAAAATGACAGAGAACTTACTTGGTTGGCTACATAGTGCCACTCTTCAGGGTCCTCCATGTTTGTTGAAGGCAGGGGCATCAGGACTGTATTTGCCTTCTGTTGTTAGAAGAAGGGCCTGTCAGACTCCAGAAGATCCTGTGTGTTAGCAAATCTGTAGGATGATAAACCTACCTTGACCTGGAGCAGCTAGGCTGTCAATTCCAGTGATTCTGCTCACTGTCTGGAGATCTTCAGCTTAAATGAAAGGCAGTTTCACCCAGTGGTTAGTGATTTTACTTGATGAAGCAAATTGTGGATAGACATTGTTCTGTGCCCACCTGTCTTCTGTCTTCTTTGGAGGAAATGGAATGCTGCTGCTGGGTCGGTTGGACAGAGAGACAATACTTTTCAGAAAATTATTAAAAACATTTAAGTGTCATATTCCCCAGATCTCTGAGCAGTTAAGGGCTGTTCATCAGGCCTATATAAGTTATAACTACAGCATAGGTTCTCCCTGGAGATGTGAGTCCAAGCTTAACTGTACTGGTTTTCAACTTAACAGGTGAGTTTTAGTCTTGTGAAAGACAAAGAAGAAAAAACTGTTTGCATTAGAAGCTTAACAGTAGAACTGACAATAGTGGAGAACAGCTTAACATACCGTAAAGCAAGATTGGATTACATATATAGTATTTTTGTAAGAGGCTTAAAAGTACATACCAATTTAAAATATGAGACTTATTGTTTTCTTAGTCTGGAATGAGATATAATAAATTTAAAACACTCAACAGTGAGTATACATGCATTTATACACAGTTGAATTTAAGTTCCACATAAAGTTAAATGAAAAGTGAGTGAGAGAGGAAGCTGGCTAGAGGCAGGACCTCATGTGGAGAGCCTGTTGCCAGCACTCTTTGGCTAAGGATGGAACCTCTGGTTCCTCCTTTTGTGAAGCTCAAAGAAAATGGTGGCAGCCATGGTGGTCCAAATGATGTAACTCTTAAAATTTAGCCTTCTGCTGGTAGAAGTTAGAAATGTCAGCCTGTTTCCCATGGGTGAGGCAGAAAAACAAACAATTGGCTCAGGTTGTTATCCATTTACCCACAAGATAATCAGGGATGAGAAAGGGCAGTCTCCTGAGAGGCACTAGGTGGAAGGGAGTATCATCCCAAAAAGGATCCATAGATCTCAGATGTAGGAGAAAGGCCACTAATCAATTCCTGGCAGCTTAGCCCTGAAATAATCACATAGAAACTGTATTAATTAAATCACTGCTTGGCTCTTTAGCTCTAGTTTCTTATTGGCTAACTCTTACATATTAATTTAATCCATCTCCATTAATCTGTGTATCACCATGTGGCTGTGGCTTACTGGGTAAAGTTCCATCTGATTCCAGCAGGGCTACATGGCTTCTCTCTCACTCCAATTTTCTTTCTCCCAGCATTCAGTTTAGTTTTCCCCAAATAACTCTGTTCTACTATAGCTCGTCTCTAGGCCTAAAGCAATTCTTTTATTAACAAATGATTTTCACAGCATACAGAGGGGGATCCACATCACCTCTCCTTTTCTTTTTAAATGAAAAGAAAGGTTATAACTTTAACATAATAAAATTACATATAACAAAACAGGTATCAAGCAAGAATTACAGTTACAATATTTATATCTACTTTATCTCTTATCACAACTAAGGGAAACTGTATTATTACTATCTATTCTTCAACTTCATTAAAGACTCCACAAGGATATAATATTACCTAAGTAAACAGGAAGTGTATTGTAAGCAATTTCCAAAACTCTAGAATTGACAAAGACTTCTTGCTGCCTGAACAGTCACCCAAAGTTCTTCTGTACTGTTGGGGCATCCATCTTCAGCCTGCAGACCCATAGTATCCAGCAGACTTTTTTGTGAAACAGGAAATCTCAAAGACAGTTCTGCCTATATTGGCAGTTTGTTAGTTATTTTCTTTTGTGTCCTACAGAATGTCTAGCAGGCTCTTTTATGAAACAGGAACCCTGAAGGACTGTTTCACCTTTAGAAAAGTTCAGCAGTCATCTTTCTGTGGGTCCTGCATGTTCAGTTTATGCAATAGCTCAGGAAAGAGCAGTTTCTTGCCCAAATGGCTAGCAAGCTCCTTGAAGAGCCTCTTCAATGCCCATCTTCCTCTTGAAGTAATTGGTGCTGCAAGGATCAGACGTGCCTCATTGTCATTAGAAGCCCTAAGTTATTAAAACATTTTAAATGCCATACTCTGAAGGTCTCTGAAAGATGTGAAGAATACCTATCTAACTGAAATGTATCTCTATATATCTAGAAAACCTAACTAACATGACTACTGGCTTGACTATAATGACTATCTATTAACTTATGTTTCTTAATTATACATTACACTTTTAAATGAAATACACAATCACAATATCTTAATCAAGAGCATAAATATACATATAACAAAATTGACCTTAAATGCATCAATAGACCAAGATTCATACCAATGCAAATCTCTATATCATATCCCCCTTTAAATATAAAGAAACATTTATAAATAATATTTGGGAATATAGGCATAGTTATTCTCCAAACTGCTTCCTATTGTTTATTGGGAGAAGTAATTTTTTGAGGGGTGTTCAAGGCAAACTTTCAGGGGGTCTTGGTCCATAAAACCACATTAGTCTGGAAGGATTACATAGGTCCTCATCTTCTGTGGAAACAAAAGAATAGCCTCTTTTCCAAAGCAACATATCCTTAGACCCAAATTTTGAAGACAAGATACCTTTCTAATGTACATGCTGGTTTAAATGAGCAGCCCATACAATGAAATGTCTTTCTTTACTTAGCTCCTTCACAGTCAAAAAAATTTAAAGAAAACACATTAATATACATAATCCAGACTCTCTGTGTACAGTCCATCCTTACATGGCTTATTTTCCTTTTACTTCTTTAATCTATGACTGTCTGTACTGTCTCTTTAAAGACTTTGTTTTATTTTTTAAAATGATTTACTTCTTTTCCAACTCTCTACATTCTTTTACTTCTCTCTCCCAAGCTTACGTACATTTATCCAAAAATGTTACCCATTTAGAAGTCTTTCATGTCTGAATCTGTCCTATTGTGTACCTGTAATTCTTTACTGTATATGAGCACTTCTTAAAATGCTAAGCACTTGCCCCACCCAGCCCAACATGGCGGAGCTGCTTACCGCCTCTGAAAGCCATGCTTACAGCCACATCTCTAGGCACACAGCCAGTCTATGTTGCCAACAAACAAGCTTTAGCACATTTCTCACAAACCACATTCGAGTGCTCAGTCTTATTAAAGAGCCAGAGGTCACACTGGCAGCTTGGCCCAGAAAGCCGGCATTTCAAAAGGCATGGCTTTTTCTTTTGCTACCACTAAATCAGGAAAACCTCTCTTAAAGGAGCTGCAGTGTGCCACCAGTGAGCAAAGCCCATCTGGAAAAAAATGTGGCTAAACTTTGTTTTGTAGTTTCTAGAATTATTTTCTAAGCCCTCTCTTGTTTAAGGGGAATTTAGTCCCCCCACCAGTTTGTAGGAGGAAGGCCTCTAGTTAGTTCCCAGCTGCTTATCCCTGAAATAATCACACAGAAATTATATTAATTAAATCACTGCTTGGCCCATTAGCTTTAGCTTCTTATTGGCTAACTCTTACATATTAATTTAACCCATCACCATTAATCTGTATATCACCAAGTGGCTGTGGCTTATTGGGTAAAATTATGTCTGGCTCCAGTGGGGCTACATGGCTTCTCTCCAAGTCTACCTTTCTTTCTCCCAGCATTCAGTTTAGTTTTCCTCACCTAGCTCTGTTCCCTTACAGATCCTCTATAGGCACAAAGCAGATCCTTTATTAACCAGTGATTTTCACAGCATACAGAGAGGAATCTCACATCACCCAGGGGTCCTGGGCTGAAAAATAAATGCACAACTCAGTGACTGCAGTGTTAAGGGAGAACACAAGAAAGGGAAGCCACCAAGAGGCACTAGGCCAAAAGGGAATAGTCTTACCAATCATCTCAGTGGATTGACAGAAATTTGGGAAATGGGCTGGTAGAAGGTCCAGGCTTAGAATATTTGCCTGCAGCAGAGTAGTGGTGGAAACAGGGCTCAGCAAATGGAAGAGAGATACATTCCGTTGCTGTGGTGGGAGGCAGTAGTGGGGAGGGGGCACTGGTAGGACAAGCCAGAATTGGAGCCAAGCCCACTAGATGGAGTGGGGATCTGGCAGTGACAGGACAGTTTAGCATGGGTGTTATTACATGCAGGGAACAAAAAAGCATAGAACAAGTAGGCTGCATTTCCAACTAACAATTGCTGGCCAACTGCAAGTGAATAATAGGCAGCTATGTAGCTTGATATCTGAGGGTGGGTTGGCACAGTCTCCATGAGTAAAGCAAGAAGATTCAGAGACCAAACTTCAGAATCCTGGAAGTTCAGCATGGACTGTGGCTGAAATTGAACTTTGGGTAATCAGACAAAGTTCTGGGTCTGTGAGAATGGGTAGGCACAAACCAAAACCCTACATTGTCACATGGAGTCAGAGGCCCTAGCGAAGGATTTTAAGCTCAAAGTGCAAGTGGTTGACCAGAACTGGGATGTTTTTATGTGGGCAAACCACTGACTGCTAAGTGATTGCATACTCATGGAGGCATGGCCAGATTTGTGAGAGGAACCTACTATTGGATGTTGGGTCTAGAATTTCAGCAATATTAAGTTTTAAAAGAGACCATATAGAAGAGAAGTTAGATGATTACAGGATCCCTAGTAGTCCTCAGCTGCAAGGAATAGCCTGCTGAGTTCACAGCACCAATGCTATCATTTATAAACATGTGGTGGGTGACTGGTCCTATGAGGGGTGGTGGTGGGAGGGGGAAGGGAAAACGACAGGGAGGAAGGGGAGAAAGGGGGAGAAGGAACAGAGGTAGAAGCTGTCTATCCATAAGAAGAGCACACACACACACACACACAGAGACAGAGAGAGAGAGAGAGAGAGAGAGAGAG
>LOEQ01005629.1:3464-17561 GCA_001685075.1 Bramus lutescens
CATTATTTGTAATAGTCAGAACCTGAAAACAACCTAGATGCCCCTCAATGGATGGATGGATAAAGAAAGTGTGGCACATATACACATTAGAGTACTACTCAGTGATAAAAACAATGACATCTTGAATTTTGCATTCAAATGCATCGGAATAGAAAACACTATCCTGAGTGAAGTAACCCAGACCCAAAAAGATCAATATGGTATGTACTCACTAATTAGTGGATTCTAGCCATAAACAAAGGACATTGAGCCTATAGTTCACAGTCCCAGAGAAGCTAAATAATCAGGTGAACCCAAAGAAAAACATATAGAGATTCTCATGGAAATTGGAAGCAGACAAGATCACCAGGCAAAAGTTTGGTGCATGGGGCTGGGGGTGGAGTTTGTGTAGGGAAAAGTTGGAGAGAGAACGATGAAGGGGTGGATTGGGGAGAGCTTGGGGAGTGGGATGGTTGAGATGGAGGAAGGGCAGATACTGGAGCAGGGAAGAAGATATCTTAATAAAGGGAGCCACTTTAGGGTTGTCAAGAGACTTGTCTCTAGAGGGTTTCCAGGTGTCCACGGGGATGTACCAAGCTAGTTCCTTGGGTAGTAGAGGAGTGGGTGCCTGAACTGGCCTTGTCCCATAGCCACACTGATGAATACCTTGTATATCACCATAGAATCTTCATCTTGCCACGAATGGAGATAGAGACAGAGACCCATATTGGTTCACTGGAATGAGCTCCCAAGGTCCAGTTTAAGAGCAGAAAGTGAGAGGAGATGAGCAAGGAAGTCAGCACCCCTCAACGGAAGAATGGATAAAGAAAGTGTGGCATATATACACATTAGAGTACTACTCAGTGGTAAAAAGCAATGACATCTTGAATTTTGCATTCAAATGGATGGAAATAGAAAACACTATCCTGAGAGAGATAACCAAGACCCAAAAACTGGTTGGTCCACCCAGTGAAACAGTGTGACCGATCTAATGGGAGCTCACCAAGGCCAGCTGGACTGGGGCTGAACGAGCATGTGATCAAACTGGATTTTCTGAATTTGTCTGACAATTGGGGCTGACTGAGAAGCCAATGATAATGGCACTGGGAGTTGTTTCTACTTCATGTACTAGCTTTTTGGCATCCTAATCTGTCTGGATGCACACCTTCCTAGGCCTCGATGGAGGGGGGAGGGCCTTGGACTTCCCACAGGGCAGGGTACCTTGCCCTCTCTTAGGACTGGAGCGTGAAAAGGGAGGGTGAGTTGGGGAGCAGGAGGTAATTGGGAGGATGGGCGGAGGTGGAAATTTTGAATGGTATTATTTATAAAGCAATAAAAATACTTTAAAAAAGAAAAGAAAATATAATTATCTGGATTAGTATACTTAAACAAAAAATTTTCAAGAATGTAAAGCACACAATTTTATAAATATGTAAACTTATATGCAAGGTGTAATATCACAAATCTTCACACTATTTGTTATAGAGAATCTCCACAGGAAAATGGATAAAAGACCTTTCATAGCATTCATTAAATGAATTATTATAAAAGCTGGAAGAATGAGCATAATTTTGTCATTAGACATTTCAGAGAAAATTTTCAGTAAATAAATAAAAAATATGCCCCAAGAAAACCCCAATAAGGACCCAGGCTACAGGGACTTGTGAGCTGTTTTGTCTATTAATGTGTCTTGAAGCAGCAGATCCATGACCTAACAATTATCTTTTATTTGACTCATTCCTTGGAAAATTGAGTTGATTTCTCAAAATTACCCTGAATATCTGTTATGTCACTTAGGATCAGTGAGGTCACTGTCAAAAGTATTATTCAGTTTAAATTAAACATTTTCCATATCCACAATATGACAACCAGTGTTGTTAAAATTAGTAAACTAAACAATCAAAAGCCATCAGATAAAGTAGATGAAGTATTGAAAATAAGGTTTGCTCATCTTGAAATTGAGGAGGTATGATGAAGTCAACATATTTTTATTACATTGTACTCTCTGAATCCTACATTATGAAAGTTTGAATTTAGTTTAAAAATAGAGAATAGACTATACCAAAGGAAAAGGTAGCTGATTTAGCTGAATTGTTTCCTACAGAACTGAGTCTTATTAAATCTGTGTAAAGCAAAAATCGAGAGGCTCAACCCCCACTCCTAAGCATTTTATCCTGATGAAGTTTAATATGAAAATTACCCAAATCCCAGAGACACAAACATTGTAGTTGTGCTTTCCAAAACAGACACAAATCAGAGAATAAAATGCACTTCTGCTGTTTTTTTTTTTGAAAAAAAATAAGAATTGCCATGGTGTTTGAGAATAACTTGGCAGATTTACGCAAGCAAGTAATAATATTAGCAATAACCACCATAAATGGCTTCCTGGCAGCTGAAGACAGTCAAGTATAACCAGGCCAATAGACTGTAATTATACCTGAATAATGGAACAGGGCAAATCAGGAAGAGTATTTACTGGAACCAGATGAAAATTAATTCAAATTGCCTCATAGAGAAAAAAATGACAGGACAGCTAGGTAACAGTTTGGTGCTTTCTCATTTTTATTTTTTTTGTTCTGTCCTTATCTCTTTTTATAGTTTAAGTTCTAAAAACTCTGTGCATGTTCATTTATATTCTTTTCTTATCAGTATGAATCAATAATACCTATAATTTATATCTAAATGTATTTTGTTATGTGAACCACATGTATAAGATGTTTCACTATGTGTAATACTAAAATTCAATCATAATGTGAATTGACAAAAAAGACTGGTGCCTTCTAAAGTTAAATTAAATAGATAAAAAAGACTGGTACCTCCTAAATTTAAATTAAATCAATAAAAAGACTGGTACCTCCTAAGGTTAAATTAAATAGATAAAAAAGACTGGTACCTCCTAAAGTTAAATTAAATAGGTTAAAAAAGACTGGTACCTCCTAAAGTCAAATAAAATACACAAAAAAGACTGGTGCCTCTTAATGTCAAACTAAATGCATCTATTTATCATCAACTTAATCACAAACTATATCCTGAAAATAGTAAAGAATATAAAGTGTTTGCTAATGAATTTTTAAACCATTTTTAAAGAAATCCATAAAATAANATATATTTAAATGCCAAGATATTCGTGTCTCAGGCCCAGGAAATAGGATGTATTATCTCCTTAAAATATCTCAGTCCAGTGCTGCTGTTGCCCTAATATGGAGCTTCTGTATGTTCCATATTCATTATAATGTGTTGTCAGTTGTCATTTTTGATTATATGGTTTTATGGATATCTGTAAATGTGCCAAGAATTGAACCAAGTAGTTTTATACATACATTTTGCTTAATGAAAGAACAGTCTTAGAAGTCTAAGATCAAAATTCATTACTTTTTTCTATGCCAACACTTTAGGATACATGAAATAGTAATGGTGATATGAGCATATTTGATTGAAATTAAGAATGGATGCTATGTTATTAAAATCAACAGTAATTGACACCACATGATTAAGGACAATAAATACAATGAATACATAAAACACTTCCTACAATAAGTAACCACACATTAATTTTATCATTAGTATGATTTTTAATATATATATAGAGAGAGAATTTTATGAATAAAATTTACGTACTTAAATAAAAATATCCAAGTATATACATTAAGGCATAGATGAAGATGGAGATGTCAACTACATCTTTGCTTAAAGATCTAATTTTATCTATTGTCTTAAGGTGCTTCTAAATTTAGGTTTTCTATTTTTTTCCTAAAGGTGAATGGAAGAAGAAAAATGGAAATGATGACAATTAATAGCATGATAGTTATCCTCGAAATCATTGAGAATTACCTCTTTGTCAAGGCCAACTATTTGATTGCTACATTAACTGTAGTCCCTGACCCAGTCAATGAAACTGAGTTATTGAGAGTACTTGTTGCTGCATTGCTCAGTCTTCAAATGCAAAAGTGACTGAAATTTTTTTTTTCTGTTGGAAGAGGTAAACTGTCTCAAGAGAAAGCTTGTGCCTAAAATACAAGATGAAAATTTAGCCTTGTCAATTGCCAACAAAGGAAAGGCAAAGGAACACTACAATAACTAAATTCGGAATAATCTTTAAAGCTAATCAGTGTGATTATGTTCCATTGAAAACCATTTATGTGAATACAATTCCATGTGCTCAAGGTGGTCAAAATGTGATAAATTGATATACATATGGCTTTTGCAATAGTTATACTAGTGAAACCAATTATACATTCATCACCATCCAGAGTGACCATTTGTATGTGAGGAAGATAAAGACTTTTAAACCCTGCTCTCCCATCAAATTTTTAGTGAACAGTGCACTAATAATGATATTGTACCTTTCTGTAAATTTGTATTTACAGGAAATAATTCAACAATGGGACCATAAGGGATGGCTCAGCAACTAAGAGCACTTGCTAATCTTCCTGAGAACCTTGGTTCAAGTTCCAGTACCCACAGAGTGGCTTACAACATTCTGTAACTTCACTTCAAGGAAATTCAACATCCTTTTCTGGCTACCAGAAGGCACCAGGTCCAAGCATTGTAAACATGCCTAGGGGCAAAATTCCCATACTGATAAAATTAAATAATATTAATTAAATGATAAGAATGCAACATTAGTATAACTTTGTTAATATTTTTTCATATATCCCACATCTCATCCCTTCTTAACTGATGTCTTGTTCTCTGCATCTATGAGTCTACAAATTGTTTTAGATTGTAAATCTAAGTTCATACAGTATTTTTCATTCCATGCCTAGACATTTTCAATTATAATATTTACTTCCATTCACAATATTACATGTGACAGGATTTTATTCATTTTATAATTTTATAAGATATTTACAAATTCCTCTATATAAATATATTTATGTATGTATGTTACACACACATATATTTGCATCTGCATTTTCATTGTCCATTCAACTTTTTGAGAGCCTAATTTTATTTCATCTAGACACATACCCAATTTTGGATTGTTGTAGTTCCATTGAAATTTTAGATTTAATATTTGAGGACACTCCAGAGTTTTCTATAGATTCTCTACCAAACCATCTGCATCCCCTTCAATGGTGAACAAGAATTTCTTTTTTTCCATGCTTTCACCAGCACCAGTTACTCTTACTTTTTTTATAATAGCCATCATAACACGTGTAAGGTGATGTCTTACTATGATGTTGATTTATACTTCCTTGACTATTAGTGATGCTGAGCATTCATGCACATATCAGTTGGCCCTTTTGGTGCCTGTTTTAGGGGTATCTATTCAAAGCCTTGAAACTTTATTTAATTAATTTTTCTAAATTTTTGCTGAATGTTTACTGAATTCTCTCATGTTCTGGTTATTAACTTTTTATCATATGTGTGATTTGAAATATTGCCTTCTTTTCTGTAGATTGTCTTTCTCCTTTGTTGAAAGCTTTCTTTATTGTATAGAGCTTTTAAGTTTAGTGCAACATCTTAATTATTTTGCTTATTAAATTACTTTTTGAATAAAATATTTGCTGCAAACATGTTTTATCTTTCAATAAGAATGAAATACTACAAAATAGTATAACACTGAATTCTGAAATATTAAACATTTTACAGCTTGTATCTTATTTTTCTTCTTTAGGGTATTTAATGCTTTCTTTTAAATTATTTGTTCAGAATTCTATTCTCTCTTGACTTGTCTCCTAATTAATCAAGGTAATAGTCTCATTTTAAGTCAATGGTTACTAGATACCTCATAGTACTACACATTAGAAATAAAGTATCTATTAGAAAGAAATATCATTTAATGAAAATTATAAAGAAGTAAATTGATGGTTATGTTGGTATTATCTGTGAGATATAGACATCTGGCAAACAAAAGAGATGAGAAAATGGGTAGTCTTTAAGTTTGATTTTGAAGCAATCTTGAATACACAGAAAAGTTGGAAAACTACAGAACATTGGCAGGGATGTAGCTCAATGATAAAATGTTCACTTCGCATAGGTGAGGCCTTGTGTTCAGTCCCGATCATCACAGACATACCTCCCACACTCACATGAAATAATAAGAATAGGAATGTAGCTTAGTGGTAATGTTCGTGTCTGTCAAGCATGAGTTCCAAGGTTCCATTCCCAAACACACACACACACACACACAAATTTATTATTGTAACCATCTGAGTATAGGTTACACATTGAATCTATTTAATTCTTTATACTATACACTTTTCTAAGAATAATGTTAGACTTTCATTTACAAAAAATACAGCTATCAGTTAAGAGAGTGTAATCTTGCCATAAAAGCTTTATCTAATATAATGTTCATATTTTATGCTGTCAATTTTACCAACTATTTCTCTCAATGCATATTATTTTCCCTTCACACAGAATCCTGTCCAGGATCTAAATAACATCTAGCTATCATGTCTCTCCAGTGACTTGATGTATAACAATTCCTCCATGTAATTTTGAGGAATATATAATATAGTGGTTTGAATGAGAAGTGTCCCCCATAAGCTTCAGTATTTGTTTATTTGTTTCCCATTTCCCCAGTTGATAGCTTAGTTTGGGAAGGTTTAGGAGGTTTTAATGGAGAAAATATGTCACAAGACAGGTTTTGAGAGTAAAAATCTCTCACTCTACTTCCAGTTTGTTCTCTCTTCATATTTTTCATTGAGGATATGAGCTCTCAGCTTTCTTCTCCATATTCCAGAATTACTGCTTGCTGCCATGTATTCCCACCATAGTGTGCTCGTTTTCCTCTGGAACCACAAGGGAAAAAATATTCTTCCTTCTATAAGTTGTTTTGCTCCCAGAATTTTTTTAATACCAAATAAAGGAGAATTTTAAGGGCTGGTTGAATCTTCAATATGCTGAGCATTTAACTGCTCTTGTACAAAATGTTCTAAGGCCTGAAGTTTCTCTGCTATTAAATGCCATTGTGTAACCCATACTGGTTTGTCTGTCAACCTTTTTAATATTAGGGCTTTTGTTCCTTTGAAATATCAGCAGCTATTGTGACCTGTTCTTGTATAATCTGAATGGTCAGTATCTGCTTTATATCATACCTTCTAATACTTTCCCCAGAAACATACCTTAATAAATGGTTTGTTTCTGAGATTGGAGGAATGTTAATCTGGGTATTCCATTGTTGTAACAAATCACGTTCCCATAAGTTTATTGCTATGTTAGCCACATATAGCTTTAATTTTCCTCTCCGACCTTTTAACCCTATACATTCTACCCATCTCATGTTCTCTTTTACCTGAGATAAAGTTCTACTCCCTAAAAGCTGAACATTTACCTCCTGAAGAGGCCAATTTGGATGCAAAGTTTCTAATGCGCTTATCGTGACATCCACACCTGTGTCTCCAAGGTCTTCAATGACAGTATCATTTGTTCGTATTTTCAATTTTGTCTTTGCGCATGTATAGAAGTTTGCCAAAATATTTACTTTATGGATTTTTCTGAATTTTTTGTTCTCTCCTCTATAGATTTTGCTATTATCCTGAGCATTATGCTTTCTTTTTATTGTCATTAGGTTCTTTAAATGATCTTAGAAGGAGCTTCCTCTATGGTTATAAGAAATGATTGAACCGAATTTGGCATGGGGGCCTGTGAGAAGCCCTTCAAGGTGATTCCAGATGATAAAACACTATGTTGAGTGTCCCTTGTTGACCAACATGTATTGGTTCAATGCTTGTTTTTGCCACATCTTCTGCATAATCCAGAAGTGTGAGCTGTTTAGTTTGAATTATGCTTAGAAAAAAATCATTGTTTCTTGAAACAAATTATTCACAATCCCTTTTTAGGTGACCATATTTGTCATAATTTAAACACTTGAAATTTTTATCTTTCTTCAAACCTCTTGAAATCCCCTCTCATATCCATGTGTCATCATGGTCATGTGATTCAATATTGATTGTATATCTGATCTATTCCTTCATAGGTGCTGATCTTACCTTTAGTGGCCTAATTACCCTTTCACATTGTGCATTAGCATTTTCAAAAGAAAGACATTCAGTTATTATTTGGCTAGATTCTGAATATGATATCATTCAATGTATTACTGAAGTCAGTCTTTGTAGGAAATTCATAAAGGCAGTATATTCAGCAAAAGAATACCAGACCTGATGACATCATAGATAATGATGTCCCATCAGGAGAGACAAAATAAAAGGAGATTGAGGAGAAACTTGTGGTCTAGCTTTTCTTGCCCCCACAGAGACATGTCTGATTCAGGACCTGCTGCCCTGTTGCTGTCTCCACTCTGCACTACAGGGTGCCAGTCTGTACTGCAAGATGCTGAGCTTCCTCAAAACATTTTGAACACAGCTCAAGAGGCCCTGATGAGATGACCTGACTATGATGACTACAATTTGCTGCAGTTTGAATCCTGTTTGCTTTGGAGCTGAGATTCTGACTGAATGTTTAACTATTTTAGTCTCTGGGACACAGAACATATTTTGATAAAAATTTTGCACCTGAGAACCAAGACCTTATTTTTTCCCCTCATGGAAAGAAAGACTCAAAATAAGGAATGACTGAAACCCCACTTCAGTTAAGAAAGGGGGCAGCCTAAGGGTTTAACAGCTGCTCAGAGATTGGTACTGGCATTTGATAACAGCAATGTCATTGTACTCTTACCAATCAGAAAAGCCATTTTTGTCCTTTGATTAATGTAGAGTTAAGAAAATTGTGGTATGTCTAATTGTTGATTCATTTTTAATTCCCATTTTAGAATTATGGTATTGACCTGATATATGTAACTGCATATAAGATGTTGAGAAGAGTTAGCATTGACCTGATGATATTTGTAACTGCTTAAAAGATGTTGAGAAAAGTTTGACATATCCTGTAAATGTTGGGATTTAATGCATATGTTAAGAATTTTAGATTTTGATACAATGTAAAAAATTTAAGTGGTGCTCTAATCTAGCTGAAAAAACATTTCCAACTCAGGCCATTCTTCTCTCCTTTAAATAGGAGAGTATAACCTTTAGGACCATGGTTATTCTTAAAGCATTATAATTTATCCTGACAAGAAAATATGGCTCCAAGACACAGAGCCCAAAGGTATCTCTCTCCCCTAGTCTCTTTCCTTCACAAAGATCAACAGTAATGACAGGTTTGAAGTTTCTCCCTCCTGAGAAAACTACGATAGGAGGCTGCATAAAATAAAATGTGCCTGACTTCCAACAACGTGTAATTTGGGATAAAGGGAGAAGTCTTTGCCCAAGGCATATGTTGTCATAAGTCCTGTTGCAGCAGCACAGGTTTTATGATAAAATTATTAAGAGAGAGTGAATTGTGGGGCAATATTATACAGGCCATATATTTCTGCATTGTATGGCAGCGAGGCTCTCAAGCAATACTTCGCACCTGAGGTGGTCACCTAGCACTTACAGACTGTTGCCTGGGTCAAGACATGCTAATGTTGTTCTGCTCCCTTCTATGTAATTATGGAGATCTCCTGGGAAGAGGTGTTAATCCAAGCTAGTGACAGAGCAGCCATAGTTGCAGAGTTGACTTTAGTCCTGCTACCTGGGAAACAGAATGCTAATGAACTTTCCCCTCAGTTTACCTTTGGATATAAAAGCTGTTTTGAGAATAAACACTGGTGATTTTCAGGATTTGACTGTACCCTGAGACTCCCTTCCCATATTGTTCTGTGAACTGTATCTCAATTATTCCCACATCTTCATGCCAGTCCATAGAGATAAATTTTGTTTTGGATGGACCCTGACAATACTTTTTCTCTACAAATGCAACCATAAAAGCCTAATTACACAATACAAAAGTAAGATACTAAATAAACAATGCTTAAACCACCAGTTTGTTGACAGACTGTGAAACAGCTGGAGGCTACAGTTTGTGTTAGGAATATTTTTACTAATGTGAGCTCTCTGCCAACACAAAATCCCACTCAAGCTAAATCAACATAAGCCAAATTAAGAAATATCTGGGTTTAATGGGAGTCTGTGCTCTTGGTTGGCCCTGAATGGGAACCTGGAGGCCGCAAACACGACCACCAGGAGGAAGGAAAAGAAATCATGTGTTCCTCTTTTGGGAGTTCAATTAAATACACTGTGGGAGTGGTCCTGACCTCCCAACTAGGGAGGGGTCAGGTCCTGGCATCCTGGGATTTGTAGTACAGACCAATACAACTCTCAGGCCTGGGATAGATGTGAGGGGCTGGGGTCTAAGATCCCAACTTCATATTCCAGACTCTTTGGATATAGGGATGATAGAAAATTGAAATGATAATTAACAATTTGGGCTGTCTAGGAAAAAGAGGTGTTGATTCAAATCTGGCTACTTCCTGCAGGTATAGGGAGATGTGGGGAAAGGGAGAGCTAGGTGTTGGTGGGTCCATGCCCAGCGAGAGGTGTGGCTGGAAAGGCATCCCATGTATTGTCATCCTGGAGACGTCAGCCATCTGTTACTTGGGGGAGGTGAGAAGGCAGGTGTCTAAAATAATTGTTATCACCAAAATGAGTGTGCCAGAATGAGGAGCAGGTAGGCCCTTCATTGTGACATCCTGGAAAACTGGAGGGTGGAAGGTCCTGTCTGTTGGACAGGGCAAGTGTCCTGAGTAGGTGCCCACTTGAGCCTGGAGAGATGGTACCAGCATGGGTGTCCCAAGAGCTTGGCAGCTGATGGGGTGGTGAGGATCATCGTGGGAGTTCCTGTCTGTCGAGATTCAAGAGACCTAGGAGTTAACTGTTTGAGGAGTACTCTGTCCCCTGCGGATAGCAGGGCAGGCTTAGGGGCATTAGGGTCCACTGGTGTGGGGGAAGGAAGACAACTATCAGTGTGTGAACAGAAAAGGGACCTTAAAAGAGAGAGGTAGGGTAGGTACCCAGTCAGTGGAGGAGTTTGGACTGGGAGGTGATGTTAAAGGAGAAAGGGCCTGCCATAAAGCAGCTAAAAAGGGCTCAGGCCCATAGGGGAATGCGGGTGGCTCTGAGGCGAATAAGGGCAATGGGGAGAAGGAGGGGCCAAGATAACCTGAGTTCAATGGAAAGCTTGGTTAGCTGTTGTTTGATGAGTCCATTATTCATCTGGATTGTTTGTTAGACACCAAACCGAGGAATGATGTGGTCCAGGAGTCCCTGAGCCACTACATTTGCTGTTTCCCTGGAGACTCAAAATGCTTCTATTCATCCTGTAAAAATATCCACAAGTGTTAAGAGATAGCGAAGGTTTTTATAAGTAGGCATATGGGTGAAAGTAACTTGTCAATCTTTGTCCATAAAGCTGGTGTAGAGACTGACATATGTGCAAAGCCCCTTGTGGGTTGGCCTAGGCACCCATCTGGCAGGAGGAATAAACCTGTAAAATATGATCTTGGAGATAGATGGGGTCAAAAATGGGATCCAGGAAGCAGAACAAAGTGTTGGGGAAGTGGCTAAGGATATCCTGAGCCAAATCTGCTAGGCAGAGCACTGCACAGCCTGGAAACATCTCTCTGTATGGCGACAGAAATCTGCCATGCTCTCCCGCTTGTGCATGCCTAGTGCACCCAATCCTGCTGCCTGCCCAGGCAGGGAGTACTGAGTCACAGGCATAGTCTCAGCCAGTTTCCTCCAAAGCCTAGTGGGCACAGAAACACCTCAGTCTCACAAATGTCATTGAAATGCTTTATAGCTAGAGTCTGCACTAGTGGCACAGCCCAGGAAGCCGCGTTTTAAAATGGTGTGGCTTTTTTTTTCTGCTACAGCTGAAACAGGAAAATCTCTCTGTGGCATGCCGACAGTAAACAGCAAAAAGGTGTATTAAACTCTATATTTGTGTCTAGAATTCCTTTTCAAGTCCTCTCAGGTTTTGTGTGGAGTCAGTTTACCACATTGGGCACCACTCTGTAGTATGGAGCATGGGCTGTGTCCCGTTGCCCTGCTAGCTTATACCTGAAATAACCACACAGAAATTGTATTCATTCAAATACTGCCTGGCCCATTATCTCCAGCTCCTTATTGGCTAACTCTCACATATTAGTTTAATCCATCTCCATTAATGTGCATCGCCACTTGACTGTGGCTAACCAGCGTCCATCTTGGGCAGGAGAACCATGGCATCTACCTATCTGTTCTTCCCAGCGTTTCAGTTTGTCTACTCTGCCTACCTCATTGCTGCCCTATCAAAAGGCCAAGGCAGTTTCTTTATTCAATCAATGAAAGCAACACATAGACAGAAAAACCTCCTACACCAGGATTTCAAGGCAACTACCTAGTTTGACAGCAGACGGAGAAGGAGGAAAGCCCACCAGGAGAGAAGAAAGGAAAACCTAGCCAACAAGGTGGCCATTCCAGGAGCAAGTAGTTCTGGGCTTTGCTGGTTCCTCCAAAGCCACAGTCCTTTTTGTTCATTCATACTCCAAATATTGGGTGCCAGATATATCATGAATTCTAATTATGATTTTAATTATAAAAAAAACTGCAGTCATATTAGAGAGTGAAAGCTGATAACTAAGAGAAGCAGGGCAGCCAGCCACTAGAGAGATCTTTTTACCTCTACCAAATCCTATCTTTACAAATCCTCAGACTGCATGTTCAGATTGCATCCTCAGACTGCATCTGTTCTTGTCTCCTCCCACTTTATATTCCTTTCTCACCTAGCCATATCATTCCCTGCCTGCACCTCCCTAGTGTTGGGATTAAAGGCCTATGACTCCCAAGTACTGTGATTAAAGATGTGAGCAGCCACCACTCAGCTCTGTTTCTCTTTTAGACTGATTCAATCTAGTGTAGCCCAGGGTGGCCTTGAACTAACATAGATCTGTCTGCTCTATCTTGTAGCACTAATTCCTAGTGCTGGAATTAAAGGGGTGTGCCACCACTGCCTGGCCTCTATGACTAACTAGTGGCTTAGCTCTGCATTCTGATCAAGTATGCTTTATTTCTTAGATTACAAACAAATTATCACTACACCCTCCTCCTTCTGAAACATTCTTAGTTTGGTTGTCCCACCAATGCTTCCTGCCTGGCTACTGGGCAGTAAGCATTTTATTATGCCAAACTGAGTGAAAAATATTTACACTATGTAAGAGGATTCTTTCACAGCAACAAAGACTTTATCATAGGTATACAACAATTTTTAAATAAAGTATAAGAAGCACTGAAATAAAAAGTAATCTTGAGCCCATATAAGAAAGAAGATAGACTAAGAAAAGCAAGGTAAACTGCAACTCTAATTTTCATAGAGTTGTCTTCTGTTTAAGGAGGTAACATGATAAACCAGAGCTGCAATTTAATAGCTGTGTCTCTCATAGTTAGAATACCACTCTGTGGTTAAATGTCCCTGAAGCTACAGTTATATTCTTCCTTCTATTTAAGAAACAAAGATGGTATGTGAATTTTACAGTTGCCATACATGCACTCTAACACAGGGCCATGTCATCAAAAGACTTGATGATGAACTATGTCATTTTCATTATGAGGCTATTACAGTCTAACATAAGGGCTACTTTGAGTAACATGTACAATTATATTTTGGTTTGGACAAAGAAAAAACATTTCTTGGATATTTTAGAATTCTATGTAAAGAAGAATAGCATTTAGAAAATAGTGTACATCTTGGTTAAGAACCTCTGGATACATGCTGTACAGAAACTACACAATAGGTGTGATTTTGACAATGTTACTGTCAGTTGAGAAGATCCTGTTTTTTCTTGAATTTCAGGAAGCAATAGATTTTACAATGTAGAAATTAAAGCATGCTAGTCATGTGACAATGTGACCTATTCAACAAGGACCTGGATACTTTGTCAGAGACTGTATAACACAGTACTCAGTGATGAGCATCAATGATTTTTTTTCAGGGTAAAAGAAAATATTATTTTCAAAAAGCAAGTAAACTGTAACATGAGGGCCTGGTTGTTGGGGTTTCTGTCTTGCCCAATTCCCACAGCCAGTAAATCCCACAGAAAATCACAGAGGTTTACATAAGTTATAAACTGATTGGCCCATTAGCTTAGGCTTCTTATTAACTCTCATAACATGTATTAATCCATTATTCTTATTTATGTTAGCCACATGGCTCACTACATTTTTCAGTGGGGTAGGTCACATCCTGCTTCTTTGGTGTCTGGAAAGGACTTGGGAGGAATGGGCTTCCTCCGTCCCAGAATTCTGTTCTCAT
>LOEQ01005629.1:17616-31355 GCA_001685075.1 Bramus lutescens
CCCGCCTATACTTCCTGCCTGGCTACTGGCCAATCAGTGTTTATTTAAAACATATTTGACAAAATACAGAATTGTCCCACACCACTAAACGTTATTTACTCTTTTTACATTTCTAACATAAATAATTTTGAAAGATATTCTATGATTTCTCTTTAGAATTAAGCCTCTTCTGTCTGGTACGATAACCAAGAGCCAAATATGGTAATTGAAATGGAAATGAAAATTACTCAAAATTAAATACAATTTAAAATTCTGTTTCTCTGTCATACTCACTATATTTCAATTGTATAATAAACCCATATTGTTGAATAGTATTCTGTATATATGAAGTCTCTAAGCCATGTTCTTACTGATAAATTGCCAATCAATGATAAATGATTGTGTTTCATGCTTTTTTCCTAAAATCATGATGGCATATATATGCAAATTATCTTAATGATGCTCCTAAGAGAGTCATATAATATTTAGAGATAAATTTTACTGTTTTGTCTTTTTTTCCTACTGATATCAGAAACCTACTAAATTGTGTAATAGAAAGAAATCATTGCTATAATGTCTTCTTTTTCCTCCTTCTTTAGGGAGATCCTATATAGACTTCAAAATATATTTGTTGGATTAATCTAGCAGCATTTATAAATCTTATAGCAGAGTAACTCATAATGGTTCACATTAAAATAAATGTTAGGTGACTTAAAAATATATGGACGAAATAGAGCAAAATACTCTACAAAGATACAAAGAAAAAAAGGACTTACAGATGAAATTTCAGGGATAACAGTCAAAAATATTTGCTGATAGCAAAGGAACAAAGTAAAGAGACACCATACATAAACATTTTGCTAAGTTTTCCCCATTCAGAGGATATTTTAATAATTCACAATACACAAATAATTTCAATAATGATATAGCTTTTACGAAAAATATACCAACGATGGGCCAATAATATGACTCAACAGAAAAGGATACGTGGTACCACGGGTGAAGTCCTGGATTTGATCCTAGGGACAACATATGGTAAATTGTGAGAACTGACTCCCACAAGTTTTCCTCTGACCTCAACTTGCAAACTGGTGTACATTGCCACATACAATAGTTTTAGAGGCTTAATTAGGAACAGAGAAATGGAAAGAAAGATGAAAATGTTCTAAACTAGATATATGATGGATTCATGCTACAAAAATATTGTTTAAGTCATTGTACATTAAGATTTGATAAATTTTTGAATGTATAAAATCAATTTCAGAAAAGGTTCTCAAAGATACAAACCAGCAAACTAGTCAAAAGGCAATAATGCAATAAAGAAGCAATGACGACTTTTTGCAGTAAAGAGAATGTGTTCAATATCGCACATATTTCAAAGTTAAGGTCAATAAGATGTATTCCTGGATTTGATGTAAAATGTGAGAAAGGAGTAAAGAATTATGTTTTTCCCTTTTAAACAATCAATAAGAATGGAGGTGCCATATAATCAGATGGCAAATACTATGAATTAGATTGGTTAGTGATAAATCAAATAATTTATTTAAAGATGCCAAGATTGAAATGCTTGTTAAATTATCAAGTGGTTGTTGAAATACAGCTGCAGTTTATGGAGGAGCTCAGGATTATAGATAAAGGTGGCAATTGGCACAAATAAAATTATTTAAAGCTAGATTAGTTCACCTGCAGAGTGGATGCATACAGAGAAGACAAGAAGACAGGAGACTAAGCTGTAAAACGGTCCAACATTTAAAGATAGGGAAATTTTAAGAGGAAGTTTCAAGGTGATTGTGATGGACCAATAAATTGCAGTGAAAATAATCAAAGAAGTCTGAGTTGCTTGGATAAGTTTAAAGATGTTTTAAGGGGCAAAAGTAACATATGGAGAAGATGAAAACTAAGAATTGCTTGGTTGACAAGATGAAGGAATGGAGCAATTTTCAAGAAATGGCTGTGATATAGTATTTGGGATTAAAATATGATTGATTGGATTGGCAGTTAATTTTGTAGGTTAACTTGACTAAGTCATGGGTATCCAGGTATCTCATTTACTGTTTTCTTTTACATTTTTATTTCATTTTTAATATATTTATATTTGTCTATGTAGTTTCTTCTCCCTCTGTCTCTCTCACTTTCACAATCTTTCTGATTTCAAGCTAGAATATGATGACTCATTGACCTTTGTACTAGGACTCAGACTATAGCTGACTCTCCTGTTTCTTAGGCTGTCAGTCTTACACCCAGTATATATCAATGACTTTCTTGATATTGGGAATTCTAAGGCTCTACAATCACAAAAGGAATTTATATATTTAAAATACATAAAGCAGTCATTTAAATATATTTTAGAAATATAAATATTATATATGTGTAACTGATAATAGGTAGAGAAAATGCTATGTATTTTAGATATACATGTATACATAATATACATTATATGCCATATAATATATTCATGTTATATATTATATGACCAAGTATGTGTGTATACATACATACATACATAATCATTCCCAGGTAATACTAATACATTGAGTACAAAGTGTATAGGAAACATAGAATTTCAGAGTAAAAAGTAAAACATTTTGATGAATAACAGAGAGGAAATGAGGAAAAAGAATCAAGTAAGATGTGGAGATGAAAAATGAATCTAGAAGGAATTTGGATGATGAATCTCTCTTGACTGAGGAAAAAAAGAGTTTGTTTATTGCTGTTCTGAAACAATTCATGACCATGTAACTGATTTGGATATTAAAGAGAGGAAAGTACATGATAAGGACCTTTTTGCCCATGATATATTCATTCCTAACTTAAACCTCAAATATTGCTGTTTCAGACTCAGAGAACAGAATGATACCAGAAGCAAGCGAATTCTGTGGATGTGCCGTGTACCCTGTTGATAGTATTCAAACCATGCCTTCATCATCTACCAACATGCCTCCAATTCCAAATTAACACATAAAGAATTCAGAAAATTTATTTTGATCCACATTTACTTTCTACTGTATTAATTTTTAGAAAGCTATTGCCGTAGAGTCTTTAAGAATAAGCCACACCCACCTTTAACTCTAATTTATGTATTAAATTCTTTGTGCTAAAAAATTCTTAATACTTTCAAACTTACTTCACCTTAAAATTCTCTATAAGTGGATATTTTGAAAATGATCCTGAAAATAAGGGTTTTTATATTGTATCTTTGCAAAAATAAGGGTTTTTATATTGTATCTATACATAATTAGATGCTGATTTGAATTCTTTCTAGAGTTAGAATACACAAAATAAAAATACAGAAATATAAATTTTGGAAACTATAAAATTGTACTTCAAGCCAGTTGTGATGGCATACAATTTTAATCTTAGCACTGGAGAAGAAGAGGTGGCCAGATCTCTGTGAGTTCAAGGTAATTTTGGTCTATGTAGTGAGTTCAAGGTCAGTCAGAGAAACACAGACTTTGTCTCAATAATAATAATTCCATTTTAAACAAAATAGCAAATAAAAAAACACAAACATGTGTTTTACATGATCAAGACCAGAAATATTTCACTGTCTTATAATAGGCTAGAAAATTATATATAAATATGTATAGTTTATAACCTTAAAATATTGATATTATCTCAAATTACTATAATTCTAAAAGCATTCAAAGCCAAATGTTCATATAAGTATTTGCTATAAATTCCTTATTAAATAGATTTTTAGCCTAATATTTAATGATAGTAAGCAATTATAATCTAAAATTATACATATATATATATATACTTTTTAAGTATATACATATATTTACCTTTTAAGAAGGTAATTGACTGCCTTTGAAGTTTTTTAACTTTGTCAATATAAACAACTACCAGACATTTAAATTGAACATGAAACTAAAAGGAAAATATACTGCTGGTGTTAGTATATTTTCATTTTATTGAATATATTTTAAATATGCCTAGGATATATTGGCATCAAATACAATAAAAGCAGTAATAAATATTATTAACTGAGCAGCATTTTATTTGCTATAATATGTTTTTACACATACATTTACTGAGTACAATATTTTTATTCTCGTTTTACAATTTAAGGACCCAAGAATGAATAAAAGGGACTTGTACAAGCTTATACATGGTAGAAGCTGTATTTAACTCTCTCTATTTCAATCTTAGTCATCATCATATATAAATATATATGACACATGCATTTAAAATCTTTACAGTCATTAAATAATTTTGTTTACTTTAAAGATATGATATTTAAAAGCATCTGGATCATACCACTCAATGGCTGTCCAATGTTTTATTTTGAAACACCATTCCCTCTATCGCTCTACACATTTCTCTCCGGCCTTCGCTCCAAACTTCTTTTGCCTCTTTCTCTGTCTCTTTTTTCTTTTCAGTTCCTGGTTTATGAAAGACACAAACATATTCCACCAACCTTCTATCCACTGATCTCTCTTTTCTAAGCCTACCCAGCACTTGGATTACAGCCATGCATCACTACACTTTTTATCAACTGTATCTTATTCCACACACACAGGCAAATACTTCTAATGTTTTTCTTTCTGTATTATGTTTGATATATTTGTGTATATTTGGGATTATAGGCAGAACATAGTCATGAATGGAGTCACATTGTACAAATAATTTACAGCTTGTTTTTATTTTTCCACAGTTTGTGTTTAAGATCCATATTATTTTTCTGATATACTCTGGTGGACAGAAAACATTCCAAATTGCTAAATTATATTGTTCAACAGTTCTTTCATAAAGGGTATATCAGAAATAAACTTCTTAAATTCTCCAATATTAAAAAAGGCCTTGGTTTTACCCTTAAAATCAAATGCCAGCTTGGCAGGATAGAGAATTCTCGGTTGAAAGCCTTCTTCCTGCAGAACTTTTATGATCCCGGACCACTGACTTCTCACATCTGTCATGCCAGGGGATGAGTCAGCTGTCAGTCTGATTTTTGACCCCTGTACGTTATTTCTTATTTCTGCTCTAAAAGCTTTTAGGATCTTCTGCTGGACACTGAACCATCACATCTCTGTCAAGAAGGACAGATAGCTGGATTTGTTTTTCAGGGTAAGGAGGAAGGAATTCACCATCTGAATGTTGGTTGAGTTAGCATTTATAACATTTTAAAATAGCTATCTACCCTGGTAAGGAGGCATCTTCCCATGTAAACACACATAGGGAAAAGTCTAGACAACACAGTGGGATGGGCAGGCTGACTGATTCAACACATTACAAAAAAAGGAGCAAAGAAGGAAATTTGCAAAAGAACAGATAGAGCTAAGGGACATTTGAGGGGCTGTATGGAAACCAAACAAAGTAAAAGCTTCCTGTGATATGTACATACATGCAGGCAATTTAAACGATATCGTCAAACAATCGGGGAGACACAGCCTCAACTGGACATCGCTTTTCATCAAATGAAACTTCCAGTACTGTGAATGAATTGCATATAATTGAGTCATTGACCAAAGACGTTCCATGAGAACCCTCAAACAATCCAGGCTATTGCCAAAACTGTGGTGGCTCTCCACAAACTGACTATACTCATATCCAGTGCTGCTTGTGTGGTCAAGATAGGCCAGGGACCTAGGGAAAAAACAAATATTACTTTTCTGCTAAAGGAACAGAGCAACATAATTACTCCTAAGGATATTCTGCTATACTCATAAATCAGTGACTTGTTTAGCCATCATCAGAGAAGCTTCACCTTCCTCCTTCAGTAGATGGAAACAAATACAGAGACCCCCAGCTTGACAATGTGCAGAGAGTGAGAGTCCTTGAAACATTCAGCCCTGTATTGGATGTCCCCATCAAATTCCTCCCCTCAGGGCTCAGAAAAGGATGCATAAAGAGTGTAAGACCCAGAGAGAATGGAGAACACTAAGCAATCAAGGTCTTCTAAACACAACAGGTCTGGCACACATATGAACTCACAGAGACCATGACAGCATGTATAAGGGCCTGCATGGGAGTCTTACCAGAGAAACAAACCACTCTTAAAGGTAGATCATATACCAGCTAGTAAAACAAAAATGATTTCACTTGCATCTTTGGAGTTTCTTTTTTCTTATAATATTAAGATGGGGCTTTTTTTTTAACCTTGCACGTCCTTTATGAATATACTATAGTTTCCAGTTCTGGGTTTTATTGTGTGTGAATGAGTTTCTGTACCTGTGTGCATTTCTAGTGCTTTTTATTTGACTCTTTCTTATTTATTTGTTTTGTCATATTATGATTTTTTGATTTTGCTTTATCTTATTGCATTTTGTTTTATTATTTTTCCTTAGATGGTTGTTTGTTTTCTAAGGAGGGACAGAAAGGGTGTGGATCAGGATTGTAGCTGGGAAGGAGCTAGTAGGAGTTGGGGGAGGGGAAACAGTAGTCAGAATATATTCTGTAAAAGTTTTATTTTATTATTATTTTTTCATCCAGTTCAATTCAATATAAATTCTTAGGGCTATACTGTTTTAGGATTACTATGTGAGTTTTATGAACTTTGAAATTTATTATCTGTTTCTATGGACTCTCTACACATGAAATTCTATTTTATAAGATATTACATATTGTTTCATTATCTTCTCTTTTACTTTGTCAGATACATACAACCTCATCATCCAGCTCATTTAAATATCACATGCTTTTTTCTTTGAATGATGTTTCTTGTAAATCTTATACATCTAATTTTCAAGAATCTAATTACTTCTTTTAAAATAAAGATGTATTTTTAAAGAACATTTTATTTTTAAGTTTGTGTGTGTGTGTGTGTGTGTGTGTGTGTGTGTACACATGAATACAGGTACCACCAAGGTTAGAAGTGAGCATTAGTTTTCTGGATCTAGAGAGACGGGTAGCAATGAACTACTCAATGTATGTGGCAACTATTTGAGCCATTATTTCTCTAGCCCATTGTTAGAACACAGTACAAGAATGGAGTCAAGTGATAATTTTGAGTGCTTGTGAGAAAACTCCAAGAAAACAAGATAAGAGTCTTGTGACCTCATTTTATTCAAAGCACATAATTGTTCCTGGTATGTGTTTTTGTGCTCCTCTTAGAGGTAATGTATAGGAGTAGTTTACTTCAGCTATTATCATGCATATACCTTCATGGAAAAATACATTTGTTTGTTTGTTTGTTCAGGCCAATTGTGCCTAGTCCTCGTGGTAGAAAACTTTACTCATGCCATTCTTATTATTCCACAAAGTTGAGTATAAATGGCCTGATAGTCTGAGTCAAGTTGGCTATTGCATGATACTTTAATGGGACTCATTTTTAGGATCCACCCACCAACTACAGTGGTTAAACAGCCCATCTCATTGCTTCAATAACATCTTCTAATTAGGAATTTAATTTGTTTACATTGTGATGGTGGCCTGAATGAGAATGACTCTTATACATTTATTTATTTGAATATACTGGTCCCCAGTTTCTGGGCACTATTTGGAATGGATTAGGAGGGGTAGGCCTGTTGGAGGAGGTGTGTCACTGGAGATGAATTTTGAAGATTCAAAAGGTTCCTGAAGTTGCCAGTATTCTATCTACTTCATGGTGGTGGATCAATATGTAAGCTCTCAGCTGTTCCATAATTCCATTTTCATGCACTCTAAGCCTCTGAAACTTTAAGTCAAATTAAACACTTTCTTTGATAAATTATGTTGACCCTGACGTTATATTACAACAATAGAATATTAATTAAGATAATTATTAACTGCTAAAGGTATATAAAGTGATCACTGTATTTTAAATTGTCATATTTGTTTTGGATATTTATGTTTTTTCATGAATTTTTTACTCTAAATGAGACACCTAAGGTATAATATCCATACTTAAAAATTAGGTTTGTCTATTCTTTATACTTTATAAGGTAAATCTTTACTCAGTTATGCATGACAGTATCATCTCTGAATTATAAAGAATGGATGTTACTTGAAATAAAAAATAATCATGCTTTGAGCATCTTTTACTCCTCATTCATGTTTCCTAGTCATTTCATTAAACTTCATGTTTGAATAATCCAAATTTTTATTATATTTTATGAGACTATTTTTATTTTTATTAGGTGTTTATGTACAGAGGTAAATGTCTGCACTGGCAGGAAGAGGGTGCCATCTCCCATGGATCTGGACTTACAAGTGTTTGTAGTATAAATATTTTTTTGAAATCATTCATTGTTCAGTAGTTTTAAAATGCATGGCAATGTCTGGGGTTGATTTCATACCCACTAGGATTACCTGATCAAACACAGACAAGAAGCATAAACTCAGCTATTTTATGTTCTAAGCATATATATTACAGTAGAAATTCTTCAAAACTTCAATAATATATGAAAACATTTTATTCTTGTTTCTATGAAGCATAAACTTGTGACTGGAAGGTTGTAATTCTCCCCTATATCAATAGATTTGAGTGATTTAGGGGATAAATTTGCTTTACCCCAGATAATATGCGAGCCACTGGAATATGTATGTAACTGTCAGATTGGGAATTGTGTGTTACATTTTTCACGATGCAAACAAAATGCTCTGATGTTTCTTCCAGATTAAATTTGACATGTTCAATTTTCTGAATGACCCAAGGGTATTAATTTTGAAAGTTCAACTATCTGAATGACACAGTGAAATTTATTTTGAAATGTAAGCATACATATGTTTGTGCATGTATTAAACAAATAACATTTTATGGCACAAATTCAGAGTCAACAAACTGCAATGCATCCCACTCCCACCTGTTGCTAGAAAAGGTATAATAATTGAAACAGTCACACTCATTCTTTCACACCTTCTCTGTAACTGCTTTTCCCTTTCATCTCCAGGGTAAACTAGTTGTGACAGACCATGTGGGCAGTAAAAGCTAGATTTTATCTACCTGGCCATTTAATAGAGAGTTTTCAGATTCTTTTAATAATTTGTTTGTTATTAAAGAGTAGAAAATGCATTTACAATTGGCTGCCATGTACCATACTCCTATAACTAATTCCCATTCCTAAGCAGTTTTAGAGAACATAATATAATATACTTGGGTCAATACTCCTTTTCTCCCTCATAAGCATTCTCTTGGAAGGAGCACATGGCTCAGTTAATGAGAGTTTGAATGAGTTGTTATAATGGGAAAGGTGTAGCCTGACTTGACCTTTTCATTCAATAAGATCCAGTTGGAATCTATATTGAGAGACAGATTTTGAATATGTAAAGGTACATATCAGCAGCTCATTGAACCTGATGAGGACTTAGTTATTGATTAGAAGAGTACACTTGACATTCAAGAACCATTGAGGAGCTTAGAAATAAGTAGTTCAAATTCCTAGCTTAGGTTAGGATGAAAGATTCCAGATGGCATTAATATTGATTTGTATCATAACATTTTTATCATAATCTCCATATTAGAAAATGATTAAACTACACAAAGTTCTCTTGAAATATTTTATGATGGCCCTTCAGCATTTTGTAGTAAAGCAAATGCTTTTGTTTTCTATATGTTTGGAATTCTTTTTCTTAAATAAGACATAATGACAATAAAAACAATGGTTATCCCTAAAAGTAATCAAGAATATTATCAAACTGAAAATAAAGAGATGTGAGAAGTATAATCAATCAACTTCACAGCTCAATGTTATTTGATATTGGTAAATCTAACTTGCATGGTTTCTAGCTTTGTTCAAAATTTATATAGTATACAGAGGTGTAGTGAGGCCCTCCTTTAATACGAGCAATCTAGAGGCAGGCCTATCTCTGTGAGTTTGAGGCCAACCTAGTCTACACAGTGACTTCCAGGAATTCTAAAGCTGCATAATAGAGAGAACTTGTCTCAAAAAGACCAAAAAAGAGATTCATATAAAATAATCAGTTTATCCAATAACCAGTCAAATTCAATCTAAATGGCAATAAGGGGAAAGATCAGAATTAACCAATGTTACACATTTGTCATCAATGGCAGGGAGGGACACAGAGAGGCAAAATGCGGGGAGTAGATTTATCAAGTAAGAAGCTATTTCAGCCAACATTATATTTGCCTCGTGTAAATAAGGCATAGAGATTTCCTTAGTTTAGATAACTATTTTTTCAACTTTATTTTCACTTTAGATTTTACTAAAGATATTAGGCTCACTAGTGTTAGGATTTAAGAACCATTTGTTATTCTTTTTTTATTTGGTTTTTCAAGATAAGATTTCTCTTTAGAGCCTGTCCTAAAACTCACTCTGTAGACAAGGGTGACCTCAAACTCACACATAACCACTTGTCTCTGTCTCCCGGGTACTGGGATTAAAGGTGTGTGCCACGACTGCCTGGCCCATTATTTAAACTGGACTAAATGGCTCAAATGAAAAGATTCAGCATATAAGAAGTAGAGGAGAGGATTGCCATAAATTTGAGATAAATCTGGGTTGCATAGTCAATTCCATATCAATGTAGACTATAGAGTGAAACCAGAACTCAAACAAAAGAGAAGAGAAAAAATAATAGTTAAATTTTCTAAATTTTCAAGGTGATCTCACTGTGAACCCAGAGTAGCTATCCATTGAACAGACCAAGCTGATGCAATTTTTTCTCATGAGCTATCGGTATAGTTACTATGGAGTATATATTTTCATATTTTACTTTGTATTCATTACTAGAGATAATGGTTTAGTGGTTGTTTTTCACATATTATTTCAACATTCAAATTAATTGTAACACTATATTACATCTTTTTCATTAGCAATTTACTGATAAAATGAAAAAATGAATAAAATATATGTAAATTCTCCTGACAAATATATTTATTACTATCTTTTTATATTATTTATTTATTTTCAATGTATGAGTGTTTTGAATGGATGCATATATGTATACCACACACACATAATACCCATGAAGGCCAGAAGAAGACATTAGATACCCTGGAACTGGAATTACAGATGGTTGTGCGCAGCCATACGGGTACTGAGAATGTAATCCGGGTTCCGTGCAAGAGCAGAAAGTTTTCTTAACCACTGTAACCTGGTCTCTAGTCCTCTTCTTAATTCTTTTCACAGACACAGTAATCCTAAGCATGATGAGTGAGATGACATGATTATAAGTATCTACACAGTAAAGGCTAGAGAGGAGATGTCTTAGTTTCTGGAGGCCGAAAATCTCAGATCAAAATGTCCCTAGATTTTATTTTTGTTTGTTGAGGGTTCTCTCTCTTGTTTGCAGATTTAATATACTGCCATGAGGCTGAAAAGTCTGGTTTTTTATCTCCTTACAATTGTACCAATTCCATCATGAGGTTGTCACCTTCTAAAACTAATTACCTCCCAAGTGTCCCACCTTGAAATATTTTCAGGTTGCGGATTAATGCTTCAATGAACTAATGGATGAGAGCACAAATATTTAAGCATAGGAAGAAAGGATGACAAAGACAAACAAAGCTAAGGAAGCTCTGAGATGGGGAGTCTAATGGGATATTGTAATTAGATTCTGGAAATGTTGATTAAAATGATAATTCTAGCTAAGGAAAATTACACCTAAGGTCTATTTCTTGACTGCTTCTCAGTTCTTATCTACTCTTCCTGCCTTCCTCACTACTCCCTATATTTCAGCTACTTGCAACTCTTGCTGCTATTTGAATATGACAAATACTTCCTCCTGAAAGGGACTTCATTCGCAGTTCTAGAATCTTTCTGCTCAGTAAGTTACAGAGATGCATCTCTCACATCACTCTTTTACCTAATTATGTTTTCTAAATAGCCTTTCTGACTATTATATCAAAATTAGTAATACTATCTTTCACCATCCAATTATGCTGTATTTAATTCAGACTGATTGTTACCTCATGTATTTATTGATCCTTGAAAGGTGTTTGGATTGAACATGCGTGGTAGCGTATTTATCTAAGTAAATTTATTGTGTTTCCTCTTGTAAACTCTAGGAAAATATCCTCATTGTCAACTTTATTATTTACTATATTATTTATTCAAAGACCACCCAGTACATATATTATATTCAGTACATTTGCATAGAATACAGAATGGTAGAATTCTTATATCAGTAATAATAGAAAATAATTTTGCAAAGATAAACTTACATAAAATTGTTCATGGTGTCAGACAAATAGCTTTTAAGATCCATCTTGCAAGTGACTAATGAAAAGATGAAGTCTGATATGAATGGACCCAACAGAAATAACTGCTTCTCTCAGAAATCAGAGCTGAATATCTTTATCCAGGTTTAATAAAGAATATCTGTATCAAGTTTTGTAATATGGATGAATTTAGATTAATTCTCGCACACTGCAGTGCCTGTTAATTTTGAACTTTGAAGATTCTATTTTATATGTCTATGAGTAGTATTGGAAACAGGGCATGAAAATGAAAGATAAAAATTATAAATATAACTTGTTTTTAAACAGAAAATTAAGCAAACAAATAAACGAGAACCAACAAAACTAGTATGGAGAAATTAACATTTTCTTTGCCCTTGGTGAGGTACTTTGTTTTATACCTTAACCTTCATCAATGGTCAGTTCAAGGAATTCTTAACTTTATATTCACGGATAGAGCTATTTTTGATAATCTTAGAGGGAAGAGATAAAAAGTGATCAATGTTTAGAAGTAGTTTTTCTTATGGGAATAAGGTGTAGAAAAATAAAACACCAGACTCCTCCTCTTGCCTGTAAGTATACACACAAATACATATACATGCATACATCACACACAAGCACACACAGCCAGAGGTGGGGGGAAGAAGATGATGGAGAGTATTTTTCCATTAGGAAATTTTCACAAGCATGATTCTGAAATCCAAAACTGCTGGATTCAGAATGTTATAACCTAAAAACACAGACCTATAACCCTAACCCTACTCTGTGCCCAGAGTCTTTGACCATTGAATACATGAATACATATTGGTCAGCCAGGTCTTATATTGATGATGCTCAATCATTTGCATGGGAGAGATAACTAGAAATAAGGTGCACCATGATTCATGGCAACCTCCTAGAATAGTATGCAATGCAATCTGGGAAACACCTTTTCATTAGCTGTGAATAAATGCCAGGATACTGCATACAAAGCAACTCACATTAAGCAAAAAAGTACATCTCTAAAGTAGAGAGATCTTCACTCTCCTGCAGTTGATTTCTCTATGCTGTAGATAGTAATATAGTTACTGTTCGGCCCATTACAATGTATTCTATAAACTATTCTTCCTCCTTGCCTAAGGGATGACAAATTCTTTCCAGCTGTTTAAGGTCAGTGAAAGGAATGACACTAAGATAAACTGGAATTTTGGAAGCAATATGGAGTACTTGGATTGGCCTTATAATGGTTGTGTATCACTGATATTCTTATATTTTCCGTTGAAGTTGGCAATTCTTGTTCAAATCTGCAATCTCTCAACCTCATCATTCATGACTGTCCATATTCATTTTATCCTCCTGAGAATCTGAATGCAAATTCTGTGTTCTTGATATCCTCACTTCTCCTTATGAGAAATTATACCATAACTAAGTTGCCAATCCCTATCCTTAATTGATATTGGAATGTTTAACTCAAATTTCTTTTCAACTCTGGTTTGTCCAACAATGAGGCCTCCAAGACCTTCTCATTAGACAATTCCCACAGCTATTGCCAAAGGTGAAATGCTTAAAACATTACAAAATATCTAAACATGCTTAAATTACCTTGCTTAAGTATAAAAAATTCGCATTGAAATTCGTCTTATAAAGATATTTTACTTTATTTTTTTCTTTTTTTATACTTGTTTATTAAAAATTTCCACCTCCTCCCATTTCCCTCCCATCC
>LOEQ01005629.1:32061-68227 GCA_001685075.1 Bramus lutescens
TCTTTCTTTCTTTCTTTCTTTCTTTCTTTCTCTCTCTCTCCCTTCCTTCCTTTCCTTTCCTTCCTTCTTTCCTTCCTCCCTCCCTCCCTTCCTTCCTTCTACTCTGCCAAGTTCCTCCCTAACTCCCTCTTCTCTGAATGAACTCTCTTTCTGTCTTTCAATATAAAAGGACAGACTTCTAAGTTCTAAGGTCTAAGGTAACTACCTAATAGTACAAAATAAAATATAAGAAAATAAAGCAAACACCAACACATTAAAGTTGGACACAGCAATCAAACAAGAAAAGAGTCCTTAGAGCAGGCATGAGAGTCAGAGACTCACTCATTCTCACAGTCAGTAGTCCCATAAAAATACTAGCTGATAGCTATAATATATGCAGAGGAACTTCTGTAGACACATGTAGGACCTGTGCTTGCACTATGAGCTGATGTGTGCTTAGTTGTTTTAGAAGTCCTTGTTATTTTGGTGTCCTCCAACCCCTCTGACTTTTACAATAATATTTCAGCCTCCTCTTCATTGAGATTCCCTGATCTCTGAGGAGAGGGATTTGATGGAGAAGTCTCATTTAGATTGTCTTTCTGTGTAATGTCTGTCTGTGGGTCTCTGTATCTGTTTCTATATGCTGGCAGAGGAAGCCTCTGATAATGACTGGATAAGGCACTGATTAAGGATAAAATTAAAATACAATTAGGAATCATTTTATTGATACTTTTCTCATATTAGTATTTGGTTTTGCTGTAGGTCTATGGACTATCTAGTCTCTTGATCTTGGTTATTAAAACATGGTCAGATTTGGATTCTTTTTCATGGAATGGACCTGAAGTTAAATTAGACACTGGTTACTCCCACCAGCTCTGTACCACCATTGTCCTAGCATACTTTGCAGGAAGGACAGAATGAAGGTCAAAGGTTTTGTGACTGGGTTAGTGTCCTGTGCTCTTGACCACTAAACTCTATCTCCATCTCCTAATTAAACTTTTTAAATTGAAGACAAATAACATGATTATACATGGAGAATATGTTATACCTATCACTGTAGCATTTCCTTATAACAGCAAGGTACCCAAGCCACAAACAGAGGAAATTCTGTTTATCTTTTTTTTCCTATAGACTATAGAGAGTAGGTAGAAATTGTATATTGTTTTCTATGACATCATAATATGAACATTAAAATATACATTGTAAAATTGGTCTGAATATCAGAGGCCATGATACTCTACTAAAAAGAAATATTTGCAGCCTATTTGTAGCAAACAGAAAAGACTAAGAATCAGAAAGAGGCAGACAGCATAACAATAAACAGTAGCTCAAATATTTGAAGGACATGTTAAATACACTAAAAAATGAACAATGAATTTAAGTGTCTTGCTTATCCATAGATATGTAAAGTAATTCTATATCTATCAGCTACTTATCATTTCCTTAGAATAAGTGTCTAATTTCTACTTTACCGTTGTTCTATTAAGTATCATGATCAATGTAACAGAGAAAGAATGCTATTATAGAACTCGGTAATTTAAAATTAGAAAATAAATTCCTAACTTTTGGAATCCTGTGTCTCTTTGTTACACCATAGTTTAGATATAATCCCTTTACACATTTATTTTATATTTACTAGGTGTATGTTTATGTGCCAAGAGATGCATATAGAAATCAGAGGACAACTCGTAAGTATATGTTCTGGGTATTAACCTCAGGTCATCAGGTTTGGTAGCAAGTGCATTTATTCATTGAGCTCTCTGGCCCATCCTGCACACAATCATTTAAGGAAAGATCTCTTTCAGCTTATGAGTGAAACTTGCTTATTCAAAAGGCTCATAAATCATGTGACTCTATAACCCTTTTAGGTCCCTTTCTCTGAATCCTCTTAGAATCAAATCGGCAAAAATTCAATGGTGTTTCCTTATTTAAGAAATAGCCAAGCTCACACTTGTCCCAGACACACTTTTGACATATAATTCAGAAAGAAGAGAGAATATCTAGAAAGGGAAATAGCTCACCAGTCTCTTCCTATATTTGGAGTATATCTGAATGCATGAAACAGACTTTCCAACCCTGCTCTAGATGTCATTGAAAGAGGACCATCTCTATACCTTATGTCTTCCCCTGGCTTGAGCTGTTTCAGAGAATCTGGGCAGACCTATGGGATGAAAACATTTATATGTTTAGCTAGGCCTGTTCTAAATTGCAGGACAAAGTCATGAGCTTACTGCCCTATTTTGACTTTAGTAAATAGGCTTTGTATAGATCAAAATTAAGAAAGTATTCGTGAAAGCAGTCTTTAGACATCTAAGCTGACACTAATCTAGGACATGACTGAGTCCCATAGCTTCAAGGATATGCACAGTCTCAGAAATACACCAGAGCGTACGACATAGGTAACAGTTCTGCAAGCTAAAGCTCATCTGCTGAACTGTGGAACTTCAGTCTTTTCTGTCTAAATGCCAAGTATGTCTGGAACCCCATCTGTAGGTATGAGACCAGAAAAACTGAAGCCCCAAAAGATTCCATTTTTATGCTGGAACCCTTTGCAACTTCAAACTTCACCCCAACCCCTAAGAAAGGCAAGGAGTCATGAGGCCCCCTTCTAGCAGAAGTATTAGTTAATAAATACCCAAGATACACAAAACTGCTGACTGCCACCAATCCCCCTACCTGTGGTTACACAAAAGATATTGACCACCTAACATCCCATATGGTGAACCAATCAGATAAGGTTCCAGATAACCCCTGTGGTTAGCAAAGGGCTAGCAGGTGTCTTAAGGAAGTGACCGTGGGACAGTTGCTATGGGAAAGCAACAGCCCCAGGCAACAACAGCCCTTCGGAAAATAACAGGTGAGCTTTACCTAAGCTTTTAGACAATTGTGATATAGGACAAGCAATTTTTTACTTTGTAACTGTAATCTTGTGACTGCTTTGTGGTTTTTGTCTTTAAAAAACCCTTACAATAGTAAACAGGGTCCTCCTCCCTTCATCTACTGTGTCAGACTTTGAGGCAGTGGACCCATGCTAGCCTGTACACAATAAATGAAACCTTGCTCTTGCATTCGGAAAAGTGTGGCTCTATGGTGGTATTCTTGGGGGTCTCAGGACTTAGACACAACATTTGGGGGCTTATCAGAGATACCCCCAAGACTTCTGGACCCTCACCCCGGAGGTTTCTGCACCATTGGTGAATGATTTTGTCTGGGTTTGTTAAATGTTCATAGCCTGTCTCAGCTGACATTATTGCTGTCTAACCTCTGTCCTATATAAATCTGGCAGCCTGCTATTTTTATTCACAGGGCTTCTTTTAAAATTCTTCGCTTTGATTTCTGAAGTGGCATGCCATGTTTGAAGTTGTGAGATGGTTCAATAATGGTCGGTGTCTAGGACAGCTGTCAGTCATGTCAGTAAGGCCAGGATCACAGGCTTCCCAGATGTTCTGGAGCTCAAAAGGGAATGAGTCCCTGTTTGGGGGACCCCAAGCCTTGTGCTATTAGGGGTCCCAAGTTTTGTGACATTGGGGAAGCATGTTCAGATTAACTTCCTCTTTTGGAGGGATCCAAGCCCTGTTTGGAGAACATTAAGTCCTCAATTGCCCAAAGCCACCAGTGGGAGCCTGGGTTCCATACAGTTTTTGGAATTGTGGATGCTCCCCAAGCCTGGGAATGTAACCACAATTTCAAACCTTTAACTGAGTTTCTGAAGCCACACTGTTTTCTTTCTGTAGCTCTTATTTGTTTCCTGATTGTTGTCTCTCTGTTTATTGTGTTTGAGACTAGACTGACAAGGACTGAGAAAATGGGGCAAGCACCTTCTACCCACTTAGAGCTTTACTTGGCACACTGGGACAATGTCATGGCAACAGCTTGAAATAACAATGTTAAGGTTAAAAATGGGAAATTTAACATCTTTTGCTGCTCCAAGATGGCATGCAGAAGGATCCTTTGATGCCGTCCTCATAGTTGTTGTGGAAAGCATCGTGTTTTGCCCTAGGACAGGGCATCCAGACCAAATGCCATACATTGTCATCTGATAGGGGCTGATAGAAACCCCACATTCAAGCTAAAACATTTCTTGCCTTCACATGTTAAAATGCTGGCAGCCCAAATGAGAATCTCTCTCAGACCTCCCTTGGCCACAATATTCCAGGTGGTGTCACATGAGGAGGATATTTTTCTCCCTGCCCTATGTCCCGTCTCTGCAGCTCTGAAGGACTGCTTCTGGAGCTGTTGCAGGGGACCCAGATCCTGAGAAAACAATGGGTCCCTCTCGTGCAACTTGCAGCAGGTGAGGAAACACGCCTCTGTCCCTTGGGCAGCCAGGTGATGATGGGAATCAACCACACTATTACTGGCATTTTGCCACTAGTGATCTGTATAATTGGAGTACGCAAAATTCTCTTTTCTCTGAGAATCCACAGATTTCATTAACCATTTAGAAACTGTTCTTTTTATCCATCAACCCACCTGGGATGACTGCATGCAGTTGTTCTAGGTCCTGTTCACCACAGAGGAGAGAAACTGAAAAACATAGGGGCTCGCAAGTTGGTCCCTAGCCCTACAGAAGAGCCAACTAAGGATATTGCCCTCATAGATGCCCTTTCCCCACCATCTGGCCTGGTTGGGACTATAATTTGGCTCAAGGTAAGGAGAGGCTCAAGGTCTATTGCCAGACTCTCTTGGTGGGTCTTGAAGCAGCTGACATACGGCCTGCTAACATGAGTAGGGTTTATGATGTTAGAGAGGAGCCAGAGGAAATCCCAGAAGCCTATCTTGAATTGTTACGGGAAGGCTTAAGATGTTACACCCCATATGATTCAGAAGTACCAAGGATGGAGGAAACTCTTATCTTTGTATTTGTGAACCAGGCAGCTCCTGATATCAGGAATAAGTTCCAGAACTTAGACAGGTTAGGAGAATAAAAGTATTAGAGATTTAATGATGGGAGCTGAAATGATTTTTTATACAAGAGAAAGTGCTGAGGAGAGAGATTAAAAAGGAAAAATGACATGAAAATAGCCTTCCTCGGGTGCTAGACGTACAACAGGATTGTCATCACCAAGAATTGGCCAAGATCCTGGCTGCTACAAATCTGAGCCAGGCCGGTCAGATGGGACAATGAAATGGACCCACTCCAAAGCCAAAAGTGGGTAAAAACCAATTTGCCTCCTGCAGGGAGGAGGGACATTGGGCCAGAGGGTACCCTAAAAGGCAACAAGGATGGACCTCCTGCAAGGAAAAAGGCCATTGGGCCAAGGAATGCCCTAAAAACTTAAAGAAATGATAGGCCAAGGTCCTACAACTGGTTGTGAATAATTATGGTGGTGAGGTTTTGGGCCCCCTTCCCGAGCCCAGGGTAAACCTAAGAGTGGAGGGGGAAAAATTAACTTCATGGTTGACAGTGGAGCAGAAAATTCTGTTTTAGTAAAGCCTGAAGAACCTTTTGTCTGATAAGCAAACCAAGGTAGAAGGGGCCACTGGAACCAAATCATACTCACTGACTACCCGAAGAACAGTAGACTTGGGAATGGGACGGGTAACCCATTCATTCCTAGTCATACCAGAATGCTTCTATCTCCTTGTCGGCTGAGATTTAATCACAAAAATGAAAGCTCAAATAAACTTTTGGACAAAGTGGCCAAGTTACTTCATCCAGATGGAAGACCAGTCCAGATTCTGGTTACAAATGACTTGACTAATGAATACAGACTCCACCAAAAACTAATGGAACCTGGCCCCACCACAGGGAACTGGCTTCACAATTTCCCCTCATCATGGGCAGAAACAGGAAGAATGGTACTGGCCCTCCACTGACCCCTGATTTATGTTGAAATTAAATCAGGAGCTGACCCAGTCAAAGATTGCCCATATCCAATGCCCCTTGAGGCAATAAGAGGGATTAGTCCCCACATAAGGAGGTTGCTAAAACTTGGAGTTCTAAAATCTGTCCAGTCAGCCTGGAACACTCCCTTATGGTCAGTAGGAAAACCACACACCAAATGATTACTGGCTGGTACAGGACTTGAGAGTGGTAAACAAAAGAGTAATGGATATACCCTACTGTACCTAACACACTTTGCTCAGTACGATACCTCCAGATCTGCAATGGCATATGGTCCTAGATCTAAAAGATGCATTTTTTTAAGTTTGCCTCTAGCCCCCAAAAGTCAGATGTATTTTGCTTTCTTATGGAATGACCCAGAGATAGGAGTCAGTGGCCAATTGACCTGGACCCAGCCACCATAAGGATTTAAGAACTCTCCTATGATCTTTGATGAAGCCTTACAGGAGGACCTGGGTGAGTACAGGATCCAAAATCCAGATATAAATCTCTTATAGTGCGTGGATGACTTGTTGATAGTGGCCACTGATCAGAAGATCTGACAAAGAGGAACAGAGAACCTACTACAAAGTCTTGGAAATCTGGGATACAGAGCTTTACAAAGAAGGCCCAAATCTGTAAACAACCAGTAATGTACCTGGGAATATGTCCTCAAAGGAAGCCAATGATGGTTCTCAGACACCCACAAGGAGACTGTGCTAAAAGTCCCTTCCCCTGCTATTGCAAAGCAAATGAGGGAATTCCTGGTCAGTACTGGGTTCTGCTACCTCTGGAGTCCGGGGTTTGCTGAAATAGCTAAACCCTTATATGAGGCAACAAAGGACAAACCAAACTTTGTCTGGACAAAGGATAGGCAGAGGGCATTTGACATCCTAAATCAAAGACTCCTGGAGACCTCCACACTTGGGCTGCCAGATGTGAGTAAACCTTTTCACCTGTTCATAGATGAGCACAAGGAAATAGCCAAAGATATGCTCACCCAGACTGTAGAGCCATGGAAAAGACCGGTAGCCAATCTGTCCAAAAAGCTGGATCCCATGGTGGAAGGTTGGCCCCTTTGACTCTGCATTGTAGCAGCAGCGAAACTACTAGATGTGCTCACAAATTGACTTTGGGAAAGAACCTAACCATTGCAACCCCACATCTGCTGCAGGGCGTACCTGACCAATGGCTGAGTAACGCCCGGATGACCCACTACCAGGCCTTGCTCCATAACCCAGCCAGAATAGTGTTCCAAGTTCCAACAGCTCTCAACCCAGCTATGTTTTTACTAGACCCAGACCTTGAAGCCCAGCTGCATGACTGTTCCGGAATCCTAGCCCAGACACACTGCACTTGTCGTGACCTGAAGGACACTCCGTTTCCAGATGCAGAGGAGACCTGGCTTACGAATGGGAGCAACTTTGTGTGCAATGGACTAAGGTATGCAGGGGCAGCAGTGACTACTACAGATGAAATAGTCTGGGCAGAACCAATGCCAGCAGGAACCTCCACTCAAAAAGCTGAACTGATAGCAGTAACCAAGGCTTTAGAATTGGGACAGGAAAAGAAAATTAAGGTTTGCACAGACAGCCACTATGCCTTTTCGACAACCCACATACAGGGGGCCATATATAAAGAAAGGGGTTTCCTGACTACAGAAGGAAATACTATCAAAAATACATCTGAGATTTTACAGGAAACCCCCTAAGAGCCCTATGGGAACCCCAAAAGCTAGCTATTATACACTGCCCTGACCACAAAAAAGGAGATGGGCTGACACAAAAAGGAAATAATTTGGCTGACCAAATGGCTAGAGAATTAGCAATGACTCTTATCCTATCTCCAGTCCTGGTAGACCCTGGACCATGAGGATACACTCAGGGAGATTCGACATGGATAAAGACTCTTTCCATGACACATCACTATAAGAGGTGGTGACGGTCAGCGGACAATAAAATAATACTACCCAAATGTCTTGGCCTTCAAATGTTGTAGAAAATACTCTGAGCCTCCCACACGGGAATCTGTCAAATGCAGGATTTATTAAGACATCCAGAAATAAAGATACAAAATGAAAGAAAAATGATAGAAGACCTGGTTAACAAATGACTTCCAGGTAACTAATCAGTCTCTAACCCTAAAAATCCCTGAACTTGGGTTCGAGGAAAGAAACCAGGTACATACTGGGAAGTTGACTTTACAAAGATCAAGCCAGGTAAGTTTGGATACAGGTACTTTCTAGTTTTTATAAACACCTTCTCAGGATGGACAGAGGCCTTTCCAACAAAACATGAGACTGCACATATTGTGGCTAAGAAAATAATAGAAGACTTACTACCCAAGTATGGATTCCCCACCATGTTGGGATTGGACAATGGGCCATCTTTCATATTACAGGTAAGCCAGAATTTAGCCACCATCCTGGGGATCGTGCATACTGACCCCAGAACTCAGGCCAGGTAGAGAAAATAAATAAAACTCTAAAAAGAGATCTTGACTAAATTAGCCTTAGGAATTGGCACAGACTAGGTAACTCTCCTTCCCTTTGCCCTATACAGGGTGAGAAATTCCCCTTACCAGACAGGTCTAATCCCCTTTGAGATTAGGTTTGGCATCCCCCCTCCCATAATTCTCAGGTTCCAATCTAAACTGTTAGCAGAGATGGGTGACTGAGATTTGCTTGATTCCATTAAGAGATTTCAATGGACCCACAAGCATGTTTGGCCAAAGTTCTGGGACTTATATGAATCTGCTATCCCCACCCCAACCTCACAAATTTTGAACAGGAGATTGGGTCTTCATCTGGTGTCACTTCCAGGGGATCCTAGAGCCAAGATAGAAAGGCCCGTTTGTCATCCTGATGACAACTTCAATAGCCCCAAAGGTGGATGGAGTGACAGCCTGGGTCTGCTACTTACACATTTGCCCTACCTATCCATTTTCCCTTCAAGGAAGACTGTAGAGGAGATGGATGGGAGGCCTCACAACACCCCACCAATCCTTTCAAAGTACAGCTCAAGAGATGGCAGTGACCCTGTTGATGTTGATTTTGTCTCTCACCGTACCAATGGGAGCTGCAGCAGTTCTCCCCAACACACCCCTCTGCACAAACCTTACCAAGTCACCTAAACAGTTGCTGACACTAAAACAGGGACTGTTGGGGTTTCCATGGCTGATTTACAACCCCATTGGGTATGGTGGCCATCCCTTAAAATAGACCGCTGTGAGCTGGCCAATGGGGGTACTTCAGTCAGAACTCTAACACAAAGGATGAACTGATTGAATTGAGAAACCGGGACGTTCAGGTTTGCCTGGCTCTCCCCCACATAAAGATTGTGAGGAAGAAGGGGACTTTTATTGCAGAATTTGGGGGTGTGAGAGGACAATTATGACACTGTGAAGTCATAAGAGCCAGAGCAGTGACCGAGCTTGGCAGGTTTTAGAATGAGAGTAATTTTCCTGTAAGGAACCAGAGTTCCTCCATGTTGTCTTCCACCTCCATTATTTCACATAAAACATTCCAGTCCTCAGAAATGGCTAGGGACAAAAGTAACAGGATAGCCATCTGGAAAGAACAGATAACCACAGAATGTCCACACTTGAAAGTCAGCAGATAAGAAAACTTGAAAAGCAACAGGCAAGGTTTGAAAATAAAATTTCTGAAAAGTCCCAACACATGAGCCAATCAGGATTGAACCCATGCCCCACACCCTAATAATGTAACTTTTCTGGGTTTTGCCTTTAAATAATGCCCTCTAGAAGAGTGGGGTACCTCCTCTTGCCACTGCTGCACGTGTTGCTTTGACGAGGTCCCTGCCATCTTATATTGTGCACACAATAAACCTTGTTTTTGTATTTCAGCGAGTTGGTCTCTCTGGTGGTTTTTGAGGTCTGGGTACAATATTTGGAGGCTTGTCTGGGATCCCCAGAAAACCCATCAGAACCCCCACCTGGAAGGTTTATTTTGATCCACTGCTGCAATTCTGTGTTTGAAGTCTTGTCTGTGTTACTTCCGTTTTTTGTCAGTGCTGATCCCGAAATCTGAATTTGAACAGGTCAATTTGCCCTGGTGGATATGTTAGAGGGCCAACCTGGATGAATCTGGAAATGTCCCCTTTCATTGTCTGGAAGGGATCTCTCATCTGAGACTATCCTCTCAGGGACCCAATCAGACCCTATCTGTAATTCTGAATCTGAAATCTCTGGGGATCAGGTATCCTTACTGAATGGCTCCTGTCCCATATGTATGTTTTTGGGGCTTGTCGAGGCTGAATCTCCAGGCTCTCAACAAACCAGGCCATCTGGTACCTGCTGGAGTCTGTTTTGGCCCTTTATTTAACTGTTCTCTGCCAATCTTATGTGTTCTTTCTTAGTATCTCTGTTGATGACTGACTTGACTGGAGAGACCATGGGGGCTACTCCTTCTTACCCCTTGGACCTCACCCTAGCCTACGGGAGAAATGTAAAGGACATTGCTTATAACAACAGTGTTGATGTAAAAAGGGTAAATGGGTCATTTTCTGTTCTTCCAAATGGCCCTCTTTCAATGTGGATTGATCCAGAGAGGGAACATTTCACCGGATTCTGTTTTCTAAGGTTGAGGAAATTGTTTTCAAACCTTGCACAGGACATCCAGACCAGATTTTTTACATTGTGGCCTGGTGGGGTCTCATCGACTGAATCAATGACCCCCTCTCATGGGTTAATCATTTTCTTCCATCTAATTAACCTCTTAGAAACTGTTCTATTCACCCATCAACCCACCAGGGATGATTGCCAGCAACTCCTGAAAGTCTTGTTCACCACTGAGGAATGTTATTGGATTTTGGAGGCCACTGGGAGGTAGGTTCCTGGGCTGACAGGAGAACCCTCCATGTAGCTGTAATAAATGCCAGCTTTTCTTCTATCCAACCTGATTGGAAATATAACACAGCATAAGGTAAGGAGAGGCTCCAGGCTCTTCTAGCAGGTCTCCAAGTGGTGGCTTGGAAGCCAACCAACATGTCTAAGGTCTATAATGTCAGACAGGGGCCAGAGGAAAGCCCAGTAGCTTATTGTAATGTTAAGCAGGGAGCATCACCCAAGTTGCTGGCATCCATCCCAGCCCCCTGGCCTGAGAGTTGCTTTGGTCTGGACTCCAAATCCCAGAATTCCACTCCCACAAGGTATTTAAGTGGGTGCCCAGAGGAGGAACATGTGGTCCTGGGTTTTGCATGTTCTCCCTGGTTTTCTGTCTCTCCGGCCATGCTCTTGGTTACCTGAGAGTGCTATATTTAATAAAACATTGACATATTAATTTGGTTTGATTTGACCTGATTGGATTTATTTGTGCTGGCAGAGTGGCCTGTCTTAGGGTTTTTCCTAACACTTATTTAGAGCAACTCTTACAAGCTTTCCACCAATACATGCCATATGACCTTGAGATGGAAGAGTCAGCCCAGATGGTAATGTTTGACTACATACACCAGGCAGCACCAGATACAAAGAAAAAGTTACAGTCTTTATAAAGGCTAGGAGAAAAGAATCTGAGGAATCTAGTTGTAGTGGTAGAAAAGGTGAATAATAATAGATAGACATCAGAACAGGGAGGGGAAAAGAAAGAAAAGAGGCAGGGAAGGAGTCTTAACAGAATCCTAGAGCAATATCAAGCTAGCACAGGGAATACTTGAGAGAAATCTTCATGGCCTCAAACTCCATGAACGTGAAGCCAACCCAGTGGGATGAGAGAGGACAGTGCTACAAACCAAAGGTAGAAAATAATCAATGTGCCTATTGCAAAGAGGAGAGACACTGGGTCAAAAATTGTCCAAAGCAAAAGGGGCCTAGCCAGACAACCCACGTCCTGCCAGCCTACATGGGAAATGGGAGGACAGAGACTAGGGGAGATGGGGCTCAGATCCCCTCCCTGAGCCTAGGGTAACTTTAAAGATGGAAGGGAAACCAATTGATTTCATAGTAGACACAGAGGCAGAAAACTGTCTTGCTGAAACCAGGAGGACCCATGTCCACCAAAACTACCTGGGTCCAGGGGGCCACAGGGACGAAACCTTATTCATGGACCACTTGAAGAAGAATGGACTTGGAAATGGGATGGGTAACCCTTTCATTCCTGGTAATACCCCAATACCCCTACCCTCTGCTGGGCCAAGACATCCTGTCCAAAATGAAAGCCCAAATCTACTTTTCTGACAAGGGAGCTAAATTAGTCCGCCAGAATGGAGTACCAGTCCAGGTTTTGGTTACAAGTGATCTAACTGAGGAATATGGACTTTACCAGGAACCAACAGTACCTGAGCCCAACATAAAGGGCTAGCTCCAGAAGTTCCCTTGGGCTTGGGCAGAGACAGGAGGCATGGGACTGGCCCTTCACAGGCACCCAGTCTACATTGAGATCAAGGCAGGAGCAGATCCTGTTAAAGTCCGTGAGTACCCCATGCCCCTGGAGGTTAAAAGGGGCATCATTCCCCACATATGGAAGTTATTGAAACTTGGGGTCCTAAAACCTATCCAGTCAGTCTGGAGCACACCTCTGTTGTCACTTAAAAAGCCTCACACCAATGACTATCACCTAGTACAGGACTTAAGGAAAGTGAACAAGAGGATTATGGACATATATCCCACCGTTCTCAATCCTTATACACAACCCTGCCTCCAAATCAGAAATGGTACACTGTACCGGATTAAAAAGATGCATCTTTAGCCTGCCACTGGCCCCTAAGAGCCAGACTTACTTTGCCTTTGAATGGTATGCCCCAGAGATTGGGATCAGCAGATAGCTAACCTGGACCTGATTGCCTCAAGGAATTATGAACTCTCCCACGATCTTTGATGAGGCACTACATGAAGATCAGGGTGAGTACCGACTCCAAAACTCAGAAGTAAGTCTGCTAAAGCATGTGGATGACCTGTTAATTGAAGCTGAGGATAGGGAAAGGTGCTTGAAGGGAATCACATGTCTATTACATGTCTTCGGGACCCTGGGATACTGGGTCTCTGCAAAGACGGTTCAGATCTGCCAATGAAAGGCAATGTAGTTAGGATACATCCTTAAAGAAGGCCAATGATGGCATTCTGAGGCCTGTAAGGAGACAGTACTAAAAATCCAAACTCTCACATCTGCCAAACAAATAAGGGAGTTCCTGAGGGCTGCCGGGTTCTGTCACCTCTGGATCCCTGGGTTCACCCAAATAGGTTTAGACATCTGTATGAAGCCACCAAGGATGACTTCACCTGGACTGAAGAAAGGTAGTAGGCATTTGCCAATCTGAAATGGAAACTCCTGAAGGCTCTGGCACTCGGACTCCCAGATGTAAATAAACCCTTCAACATTTTCATGGTTGAGTACAAGGTAATAAATAGCAAAAGGGGTGCTCATTGAGGCTGTAGGACTATCTAAGTACCCAGTGGCCTACCTATCCAAAAAGTTACATCTTGCCATAGTGGGCTGGCCTCCTTGTCTCCACATTATAGCAGCTGTAGCCCCACTGGTAAAAGATGAAGACAAGATAACTCTGGGACAGAATCTGACTATTGCCACTCCCCATGCGTTAGAGGGGATTCTTAAGCTGCCGCCATGCCGGCAGCAGAGCAATGACTCTCTATTGAGCTTTACTCCTTAATCCAACCCAGATTACATTCCAAATCCCAACAACTCTTAAACCCGACCATGTTGCTGCCTGAGCCCGACCTCGAGGCTCAGTTTGCATGATTGTTCTGTGATACTGGCACAAGTACATTACATCAGACTGGACCTGATAGATACCCCACTACCAGATGTGGAGGACACTTGGGTCACAGATGGAAGCAGTTATGCGCTAAACAGACAAAGGTACACTGGGGCAGCAGTCAAATGACTATGGAAGCTGTATGGTCAGAACCCCTACCAATGGGAACATCTGCACAAAGGGCAGAGTTGATAGATTTCACTAGAACTCTAAAACTGGGAAAAGAAAAAAAGGCTAAACATCTACACAGACAGCAGGTATTTCATTGCCACTGCTCATATTCATGGGCCAATCTATAATGAGAGAGGCCTCCTAGCAGCTGAAAGATAATCAAGAATAACTAGGAGATGCTGGATATCCTACAGACCCTTTAGGAACCCTCAAAGATGGCTATTATTCACTGCTCTGGACTTCAGAGAGGATCAGAACTTGTGCAGAAGGAAAATAATCTGGCTGATAGAATTACCAAAAACATAGCAATGGCCCCCAGAGTTACACCAGTCTTAATAGACCTGGTTCAAGGAACTTACCCCAGATTCCGAACTAAACACCTAAAAATCTGGAATGGATCTACACCTTTCCTATGGCTCAATCCCTAGAAGACTGGTAAAAAACAGTCAGTGGGAGGGACAGCCTGCAAGGAAGCTAGGACATGACATACTCAAAAAATTCACCAGTCTTGGAATTTGGGGTTGCACAGAATGCAGGACCTAAAGCATCAGGCCAAAGTTAAAATTCAGAATGGCAGTCAAATTATTGACAAATTGTGTCCCAGTGTTATGCCTGCCAATTGACCAATAATGCCATACCATCCCTCTTCAATCCTGGTGCTAGACAGAGGGGGACTCGACCAGTTCAGTATTGGGAAGTGGATTTTACTGAAACCAAACCTACAAAAATTGGACAAAGTTCTTATTAGTATTCATAGACACCTTCTCCAGATCGATTGAGGTGTATTCAAACAAACATGAGCTAGCCAATGTGGTAGCAAAGAAATCAATCAAAGAAATCCTGCACAGGTATGGTTTCCTGGCCATGATTGGGTCTGACAATGGCCCAGCCTTCATATCACAGGTAAGCCAGGGAATAATCGCTGCACTGGGGACCGACTGGAAAATCCATTGTGCTTATAGACCCCAGAGCTCAGAGCAGGTAGAAAGGAAGAATAGAACCCTAAAAGAGACCTTAAATAAATTAGCTCTAGAGATTGGCTTGGACTGAATGACTGTCCTGCCCTTTGCCCAGTTTAGGGTGAGGAACTCTTCATATCAGGTGGGCCTCACACCCTTCAAGATTATGTATGGGACACTCCCTCCCATGATACCAAACCTCCAGACTGACCTGGTTTCCACCTTGAACAACCAGGATATGCTGAACTACCTCCATAGGCTGCATTTAACCCACCAGTGAGTGTGGCCCCAATTGAGGGCCATATATGAAGCAGCCACTCCCCACAAACTCCACAGGTTCCAGCCAGGCAACTGGGCCCTCATTTGCAGACATCAACACAAGACCTTGGAGGTGAGATGTAAGGGTCCATTTATTGTTCTGATGACCATGCCAATTGCAATCGAAGTGGATAGCATCACCATCTGGGTGCACTACTCTCACACCCGTCCAACCAATCTCTTCACCATGTCAGAGGACTACAAAGGAATCACGCGGACATGGGATGCTTCCAAACATCCCTCCAATTTGCTAAAACTGTGTCTTTGCCACCATGATCAAGTCAAACCCAATTATTTTGTTTCTGCTGTTAGCTGCCAACATCCCCTCTTCCTCCTCCATGCATAACCCCTATTCCCTATGGAACCAAACCTGGATGATTGTTAACGAGGACAGTACCATGACTAATAGCACCTCTTCTTCTCAGAACCCCAAAGACACTTTGTTTCCTGACCTCTTTGCAGAATTTTGTGACCTGGCATGAGAGAGGTGGGACCCCTCAGACCAGGAACTATTCCCCAGGTATGGATGAAAAATCCCTGGATGGCAGGAATCAACTCAATCCTTAGGAGTCTATGTCCTGTCTACTCTCACTCCGAGGAGTGACAACATACTTGCGGGGTGCAGGGGATGCCTACTGTGACAAATGGGCATGTGAGTCCACTGGGTGGATTAGCTGGTCGCCCCCATCACTGGGGGCTTAATTACTGTCTAACAGGCAGGGAATATGAAGACAGCAGGGATAGGCACTTGCTCTGTAGGCAGCAAATGAGTTGACTCTGCACCCTGCTACAATAAGCAGTGATACTCAACCACCCCTGGGTATCTGCTGGAGGGCACTGTAAACAACTTGTCATAAAATTCACCAAGGTGGGAAACAAGGCTGATTGGACCACTGGTAAGACCTGGAGCCTATGGCTCTACTGCACTGGCTATGACCCAATACTGACATTCACCGTCTCCAAAGCCCAGTCACCCTCCATTAAGGTTGCCATAGGACCCAACTGTGTCATTAATCCACCCCAGGTCCCCAGCCTGTCACCCTGAGTTCCATATAGGGGGGGTGACTCCACAACCTACTCTGGTGAATGTCAGCTCTAGCCTCATGATCGCATCAACAATCAACCTGTTGATGGGACACGAGCATCCTTTAATTGATCTGTTTGGTAGATCATACCTGGTACTGAATGCTTCCCAACCCAATTTGACAAAAGCTTGCTGGTTCTGTTATGATATAGCGCTTCCTTACTGTGGGAGTCTAACAGTTTGTGACACTGTTTCCATGACAGCTGACATCAATCACTGCTGGTGGCAACAGAGCAAACAAGGCCTTACCCTAGAAAAAGTGACTGAGCAGGGACTATGTATTGGACAGGTTCCCCCAGATAAAGCTTCCTTCTGTAATTCTTCACTATCTACCCACAATTTCATACCAGAACAGCACTTGTTCCCACACAATAACACTTGGCAGGCCTGCTCCATGGGTCTTACCCCTTTTGTGTATATAGAAGTCCTAAACCAGACCAGGGGATATTGTGTACTAGTCAGGCTCGTTCCAAGAATAACCTATCACACTAATCAGGAGTTCTTAAACTTTGTGCATCTAGGATGTAGCCAGACCTCATGGCAATGGTGACATAAGAGAGAGCCTATGACAGCCCTCTCCCTGAGCCTACTTTTAGATGGCTAGCCTTGGGGGACTGGGTATGGGAATCTCGGCACTTGTAACCCAGAATCGATATTACTACAGCCTCATGTTGCCATAGATGTGGATATAAAGCACATGGAAAAATCCATCTCCCACCTAGAGGAGTCCTTATCCTCCCTGGCAGAGGTAGTCTTTCAGAACAGGAAGGGATTGGATCTTCTCTTCTTAGAGCAGAGTGGGCTCTGTGCAGCAATAGCGGAAGAATGTTCTTTTTTCTTTGATAATTCAGGGATAATCAAAGTCAAGGTAGCTAAAGTTAGAGAAGGACTGGCAAAGCAGAGAAGAGAACATGAGACCAGCCAGGGTTGGCTTGAAATCTGGTTTACTAGTTCCCCTTTATTGACCACTCTCATCTATTTTACCCCTGGTAATTCTGCTTTTGTTACTGACTTTGGGTCTTGCATTGTTAACTGGCTAGTAAAATTCATGAAAGACAGGTTTGGTCCAATACAACTTATTGTCCAGAGATCACAAATCTACAGACCACCTAAGACTGAAGATTATTATGGGTTATATGTCAGGAACCAATGATTGGTTTCACTATAGTTACTAGAACAGGGGAATGAAGAACCAATGTTTTTCCATTTTGTCCTATGCCTCCATCTTCTGTCTTGTGTAAACTATTTCCTGTAAAACATTGTAGTCCTCAGAAATGGCTAGGGGCAAAATTAACAGGATATCCATCTGGAAACTGTTAATGTAACTGTAGAATATTCCCACCCAAAGGTCAACAGATAAGGAAACCTGACAAGGAGTGTGCGAGGTTCAAAAATAAAATTTCTGAAAAGTTCTTAGACATGAGTCAATCAGGATTGAACCCATCTCCCACACCCTGTTAATGTAACTTTTCTGTATTTTTTTGCCTTTAAATAATGCCCCCTAGAAAGGTGGAATACCTACTCTTGCTACTGCTTTACCAGTTGCTTTGACAAGGTTCCCTCTGGCTTGTATTGTGCACACAATAAAACTTGCTTTTGCATTTCAGTGACTCAGTCTCTCTGGTAGTCTTTTGGAGTCCCCATTAACTGAGCACAACACCTAGAAACCTAGGAATGACACTATTTCAAGTTGCCAGCTGCCATTGATGAGGATATAGAACACTTAAAAACCTATATTACCCATTTGGAGGATTCTTTAACATTGCTAGCAGAAGTAGTTTTACAAAACAGAAGAGGCCTGGATTTAATCTTTCTACAGCAAGGAGGTTTCTGTGCAGCATTAGGAAAGGAATGCTATTTTTACACTATCTACTCAGGGATCATAAGGGATAGCTAAGTTTAGGAAAGAATTGACCAAGCAAAGAAAATAATTAGGCTCTTCATAGGGATGGTTCAAATCCTGGTTTAATAACTCTCCTTGGTTAACTACCCATGTTTCTGCCATTGTAGGACACCTGTTGGTTTTGGTACTAATTTTGACTATTGGCATAAAGGTCTGTCCTGTCCCTTTAAGAGACAAGCCATGCCTACTCCCTCCCACTTCGGCCTAGACAAGTGGATCTTCCTTCCACTTCCAGCTTGAGCTTCTTTCTGTCTCTCTCCCAAAGAGGCAGCAAAATTCACAGTTTCTCTGCATGGCATGCCTATCTGTCTCTGCCTCTCACGACTCTTCGACTCTTCGTGCCACCAGCAGACCCACTAACTTCTCTCACCTGCTTTCTCACTGCCTGTGACCCACTGCCCCTTGTGGCCAATGGGCCACTTGGGGAACTGTAGCATTTTACCTAAACCATAACATTTGGTGCTCGTGACTCAGCCAGGCTCTCTCCACATTCCCTCCCACTGGTGGGCAGGCCAGCTGAGGATGCATGGAACCCTAGGCTCAGGAAGAAGGTTTCTTCACAACAGCCTTGTGATCTATCTGCCTGAACTCCAATCTCTATGTACACCAGCAGCTTGGTGGTGAGTTTTCCTCTTCCACTCAGCCAGCCACAGCCTTCACTGTTACGGTTGAGCACTTTGGTGACATTCATCTCTGGTTGCTTCCCATAGCTAAAAACATGACCAGACTAGCCAGGTTAGTCCTCCCACACTAGCACTGCACACACTGTGTGGTGCCTTCAGTTTGGGGCCTGGGGCCCCTCTGGTTTTTCTTTCTCCTTTCTTTTCTTTTCTCTTCTCTTCTTTTCTTTTTTTTTTGGACTACTCATAAGTGGTCCCCACTGTGAGAGACTGCTTGGAGTGGCCTATAACCTCTGGTTTATGAATTGCATGGACCTTGAGCCAGGGCTTCATCCATACCCCACCTGAAGAGAAAAGACATTTTCCCACAGGCTCTACAGTGTCAGTGTTTCACTAACACCTTGCCTGTGGAGAGGAGATGTCCTCCTATAGGCCCTGTGGTGTTTTAGTCAGTTTTCATGTTTTCAGCTGTGGTATAAGCCCTCAAACTATCAGCCACCCACCTGTGAATGCTCTGCTGGTATCCTGCCAGCTCTGCTTTTCATCAAACTATCCCTGTCACCACTGCCACTGGTCCTGCCTAAAATGACAAGATTAGTTGGATGCAAGAGGCAGCTGTTTTCAGTTCCAGCCTTTGCTCCCCACTGCCGCTTGTGTCATGGTGGCTAGGTGACAGGGTGGATCATGCCTCTAGGTATCTCTTGTTATTGTTTTAAACTCCTGCAGATCAAAAAAATATAAAACATGGCTTTTCCATACAACATGTGACTGCTGCCATTTTGACTGAGTTATGTTGACCTTAGTGCTATCTTAAGTGAGGTCAGGTGACTTCACCACCATCTTAACTTAGAGCCAGGTCAGGTGACCAAGTCCCATCATCTTTACTAAGGTATTCCCTGCCTGTTTTCCCTGTGCTGACTCTGTTGCATGTGTGTTTTATGTAGTGGCAATCCTTTGGTAGGGCCCACCAAAGCAACCACTTCTCCTAATTCCTGTTAACTCTGTGTGTGTGCATACATGTAATTCAAATACACCTATGTTTACTGTTAAATGTTTTAACTGTCTATTCATTTTATCTTATTTCAGGCTATAAACCAATAAATAAGTCTCATGTTTTAAATTGGTATGTACTTTTACGTCTCTTTATCCATCTAGCCTTGCATTACTTGTTAAGTTGAGAGCCAGTAGAGTCAAGCTTGGACCTAGCTCTCCAGAGATTCTATACTGTAGTTATAACTCATCTATACCTGGTAAACAGCCCTCAACTGCTCAGAGATCTGGGGAATATGACATTTAAATATATAAATATTAAAGGACTTTCTATAGCAAATAGAGACAGGTTGGCTCCTAGCAGTAGCACTATATTCCCTCCAAAGAAGATAGAAGACAATTTTGCACAGAACAACATCCATCTGCAATTAACTTCAACTGCCAAGCATTGGACAAAACTGCCTTTCATCTAAACTGAAGACCTTCAGACATGGACAGAATCGCTGGAATCAACAGCTTAGCTGCTCAGGTCAAGGTAGGCTTGTCTTCCCACAGATTTCTTAGCCTTCAGGAACTTCGGGAGCCTGGCATGCCCTGCATTAAACAGCAAAAGGCAAATACAACCCTCAATGACTATAGAAGACCCTGAGGAGTAGCTCTAGATGCCAAGCAAGTAAATTCTCTGTTGATTTTTCATCAATAACGCAAGTAAAATTTCATCCTTCTCAAAGATCTCTAATGCAGTTTGACAGCTGAGAAGTTTTGTCAGTTTAAAAGGACAACCTCACCATGTTTGGTGATTTGTTAATTTCAGTAGAATACTAATGTCAGTTATTAAGGCATGTACCTACAAGTTATAAAGGTGTGAGGACAAACACAAGTTATCAAATTTCTCTCTCACAGTGCCATTCATAGTCTTAAAAATACTTTTCATTGTGCAAAAACATCTACCACAGTTATTCTGACATAAATAAACTATTGTTTATCCAATGTGTATGTCTAAAACTTACGTTTTCACAATGCCCCCCAAAAGTTCTTGTGAGTTCCAGGGAGCCAAATTAAAGGATCTACGTTAAACAGGTCAAATACATTCCTCTCAATTCCCTGGTCCTAATTTTTTTCCCTAAATTTAACTTTGTCCTTTCTGTTCTGCCAATAACTTAAACAGGTATAAGAGACACCAGACATTCCCATACCACATACACTGGACAAAAGCAAAGAGACCAGCTCCTCCAGGATATGTTTATTATCTAGCTTTCTCAGGATCTCCCCTCAAGATGACACCCACAAATAAACAGGAAGCAGTCTTGAGAATCTGTCATCCTAATTCCTTTAACCTGTTGTTCCTAACCTCCCGCCTTTTAAAAAAAGAGATAGAAATGCAATGGTCTGTCCTGTCCCTTTAAGAGACAAGCCATGTCCACCCCCTCTCCTTTCCTCTGAGGCAAATGGATATTCCTTCTGCTTCCAGCCTGAGCTTCCTTTCTTTCTGTCTCTCTAACAAAGAAGCAAGTTCTGTCTCTCTCTTTTCTCCCCCTTCTCCCCTCCCCCCTCTCTGTTTCTTTCTCTCTCTCTACCTCTCTCTCTGTTTTTCCTCCTTTTTGCATTCCCCCTTTCCCTTTCCCCTCTATAACACACTAAATAAATTCCCACTTTCTCTGCATGGTGTGCCTATCTATCTCTGTCTCTGATCCGCCATGACTCCTCTTGGGAACAGCTCACCCACCTAGGTCTCAAACCCATCATGTGGCTCCCTGCCTTAGACCCATTGCCCCTTGTGGCTCATGGGTCACTTGGGGAACTGCAGCATTTTATCTAAACCATAACAATTGGGCCATGTATAAAATTAACAGGCTAGTATAGTTTGTAAAAGAAAGGCTTGACACTATTCAACTTATGGTTTAGCATACTAATGCTAATGTTTATTATTCTCCTTATTATCTCCTTCCAAATGAGGATAAACTAGAACTTGGAAGTTACTTCCATCACATTGAGGAACCTAGAATCATGATAGAATTACATTTAAATCTCCTAGGATGGGATATGAGAACAGAAAAACTGAGGCCAAAAAGATTCCATTTTTGTGCTGGGACCCTTTGGGACTTTGAACTTCACCACAAACCCCCAAAAATCCAGGAGCCATGAGACTCCTTGTAGGGGAAGTATTAGTTAATGGAAAAAATCCAAGATACACAAAATTGCTGACTGCCACCCATAACCCCACCTGTGGTTACACGAAAGTTGTTGACCACCTAACTTCCCCTATTGATTAAGTGACAACGGATTAATCAGATAAATTTCCAATTTGCAAAGGGTTATCAGGTGTTCAAAGGAAGTGACCAGGGGACAGTTAATATGGGAGAATGAACCCCCCTAGGCAACGACAGCCTATCAGAAAATAACAGCTGAGCATTACCTAACCTTTAGACAATTGTGATATAAAAAAAGCAATTTTGTACTTTGAAACTATAATCTTGTGACTAATTTGTGGTTTTTGTCTTTAAAAATCCCTTACAATAGTAGAAGGGGTCCTCCTCCCTTCATCTGCTGTGTCAGAATTTGAGGCAGAGGACTCGTGCTAGCCTGTATTACAATAAATGAAACCTTGTTTTTGCATTCAGAAGAGTGTGACAGGCTATTGCTAAGCTATAGGAGTCTACAGTTTCAGGAGGAAGCCAGGTGCTCCCCTCTTGAAGCCCATAAGACTATACAGTAAATGTACTACTGACAGATTCATGAAGGCAGACTCACAAGCATACAACTTATGAGGCAACCTGTTTTGCAGAGCTGTGAGAACACTTGTCTTTTGGAAAAGTCACTATCATATCTGTGGAAATCTTGTGAGGCCATGACTATCCCATCAAAATAGGATTTATTCCAAAGCACCTCAGCCGTGTAACTTCTCCTGTGTGGGAACAGCATCACCTTGCTCCATTCTCCCACATCATGAGGTCTTAGAGCAATAACACTCACTGTTTTCTAACAGTTAAATTTAGATAGAATAAATCCCACAAAATTACCTGTTAATAGACCACTTAGAAATTTGTATAGAAGACAGGCACTGGACAGGAAAGCAGCATGTCCCACCTTTGCTAACAAACAAATCTAGACATCCCCAAACCTGGATATCACAAAGATTAGATGAGGAGAATAGGTGAATCCAGGATTCAGGGATGTTTAGTAACTTTATCTATTGGTTTGGAATGTCAGGAATTTCCCCTTGAATGTGGGCTGTTTCCTGTGCAGTGTCACATGTTCTGGAGTACAGCTTTGCCAGGTTCTACCTGCCCATTTTTTTTTGATGTGCATATTATCATTGTCTTTGCCAATGAAAATTTCCAACTATGCCTGTAAAAACTAGAAACCTCATAGAGATCTCTTCTTCTTCTTCTTCTTCTTCTTCTTCTTCTTCTTCTTCTTCTTCTTCATCATCATCATCATCAAACCCCTTCATTTCACTCATTTTCCTCTTCCATGAAAAATAAGGAACATGTAGAGGTAAAGTGCATGAGTTTAATATTTTACCCTCAGATCCATGCCTGCCATTGACACCCAATTCTGAGCACTGAGGAGGAATTTAGGCTGGTACTCAAGGCCTCCATACTCCCCAAAACTACTCAAAGAAAGAAATATTCTTACGAGACTCAAATCCATGCCGAATTAAAAAAAAAGCTTATGTTTTTACCTGCCTGATTCAGTTACTGATATGGAGGGTCCTTTGTGAGCTCTGGCTTGTGTATAGTATCTTTAGTTCTGGGTGTGATGCCAGGCCAGATAAAGTCTTATGATGGCTTTCATGCCACTCTACCAAGTGGATTGTTAAAAGAAATACATTTGCATCTGTTTAGGGAGTATTAGAAATTTATTAAGATATAAAAGGAAGGAAATACACTAACAAATACAGGATTACCTGGAAAATCCAGTTGCAGAATCCTTGAAAAGATAAGGACTAATTACATGCTGCTTCACGCTGCCTGTATCAATCTTTACTACCCAAGACAGCATGCCTATCTGCCCTCCTTCCTTATAAAAGGTCAAATAGGCAGACAAGAAGCACCACCTCTATTGGACAAGATAGTACAAGGTCATGGGCACAGCGAATACCTACTAGAGTGGGTAGAGTTACACTGTCTCCTTTACAACTTACATGCCCTAGAAATTCACTCTCATGTAGTCCTCTCTAGCAGGGACAATGAGGCATTCCAGCACCAGCACCAGCTTTATGTCTAAGACCTGGGTTTAATTCTCTTTTCTCTCTCTTCCTTAGAGTGCTTAAAGTTGTATCATGAGTGATAAAATATTGCTTTTTGCCCTTCCCTCTCCAGTGAGACATTTAATTTGATATACTAAAGCAAACACTAAGAGTTCCTTAATTTTTGAAAAGGTGGTTTGATATGTGAACAGTAGTTCAAATTGTGCCTAGGTAGAGAAATAGCTGACAGAGCTTGCTCACCATCAGATAAAATTTCTTAGAATTTTTTGTGTAATGTTATTTTGGGTCAATGTCCAGGAGTTATTGAAATAAACACGCATTTTAAACCATTTTAAAATAGTGTTCATAATAATTAAAATCTGGGATACTTATATGTTAAGTCTATATAATGTAGAACATAATAAGAAATGACTAATGTATATGGTTTAAAATAGAAAGTGGTATGGCAAGATGGCAAAAGAGCATGCCACCAAGCCTGATTACCTGTGCTCAATCCTTGACATCTGCATGGTGAAAAGAGGGAGTGAGTGCTGAAATGTTAAATCATCTGGCCTATCCACTCCTATCAAAGATTTTTCAAAGGCTCTTCCTTGATAAAACCTGATTTTTCTTAATCTCACAGTGAATCAATAGCCTTCATTTCCTGTGGAAACAATAGCAAAATCTCTTCTCCAAAGTAACATGTTTTTTGACATAAATTTTGAAGTCAAGGCATTTTCAACATATGTGTTGGTTTAATCCAGCAGCATTTATAATCAAATGTCTTTTAACAGCTTTCACTCCTTCCTTAGTCATGAAACAATTCAAAGACAATACAATAACATTTTCAATCTTTATATGGTTTTATTTTAAACCTTATTTCTTTTATTTTTATTTATTTATTTTTTGAGACAGGGTTGCTCTGTGTATCTTTGTCTGTCCTGGATCTCACTCTGTAGACTAGTCTGTCCTTGAACTCACAGAGAATCCCTGACCCTGCCTCTGCCTCTGCCTCTGAAGGGCTGGGATTAAAGGTGTGTGCCACCACATCCAACTACTCTTTCCCTCTCTCTTTTTTAAGTTCTTCATCTTTTTTCTTTTCTCTCCCAATCCTGCATATATTTTTAAACAGACTGTAAACTGTTTACAGGTTTTTTTCATCTGAATCTATCTTTGCTGTATATCTTTCTTTTTCTGACTGCAAGAGTCTTTAATTCGCTAAGGGATATGGCTAGGAGTAAAGCCATGGCTTTGACAGCTGGTTCTACCTCATTCCTTAGCTTTCTGAGAGACTAACTTAATTGCAAAGCTACAGATGGAAACCATGTTTAATGCCACAACTCTATGGAGTTTCAAGGTCCCTGCAACCACCAAGAAGCATGCTGTTGGCTATTCATAAACACCATTTAAGTGTTTGGTAGCCGGGGCTCTTAAAAGAGCTGCAAGGTTTTTGCAGCTGAAGCTCAGTCAGGAAGCCTCTTTTAAATGAGACACATTTGCTTCTAGCAGCAAACAGAGTCCACTTGAGAAATGCTGCTACCAAGTAGCCATGCTTAAATATTCTCTGTTATATCTAGAATTACTTCCCAAGCTCTTTCAGGTTTTATGTGGATATCCTGCTCCACGTTGGACACCTTTTGTTAATAGAGGTTTCTGTCCCTCCTGGTCCCACAGCCATTCAGTCACAAAGAAACACACAAACATATACATTAATTATAAACTTCTTGGTCTATTAGCTCAGGCTTCTTGTAAATTCTTACATCTTACATTAAACTATAATTTTTGTCTGTGTTAGCCACATGGCTTGGTACCTTTTTATCAGTGAGGCATTCTCGTCTTGCATCCTTTGCATCACCTCTAGGTGATAACTGCAGACTTAGCCTTTCCTCTTCCCAGAATTCTCCCATTCTTCTTACCCCTCCTATACTTCCTGTATAGTTGCCCTGCCTATACTTCCTGCCTGGATACTGGCCAATCAATCCTTGATTAAACCAATACAAATGACAAATCTTTACAGGGTACAAGACCATTGTCCAAACAGCAGAAAAGTCCATAATGGCAGAATAGCATATTGTCAAAAGCAGAAATCTTAGAGATCACATCTTCAAGCACAAACACTAAGCAGAGAGAGTGACCTGGAAGTACAGCAAAGCTAAGAGATACCAAATTCTCCCCCAGAGAAGTACTTTATCCAGCAAGTCACCAAGTCCTAAAAATTGCATGACCTCCAAAACAGTGCCACTACTCAATGACCAAATAAGTACTCATATATATTAGCCTACAGGGGGAATGTTTATCATTCAAATCACCAGGTATTTCCCATTCTTAGATTCATTCATTAATTCCCAGAAAATTGTGAAAATTGTTATCATTTATTTTCAAGTATCATTATTATTCACATAATCTTTGTTGAAAAATAGCTGCATTCTTGTCTTTTCCTTTCATTTCTTTACACCTTTTAGTGTTAATAATTGTTTATATTAATTACTGAAACACTGAATCACTTGTAAGACCTTAGTTTCAATAGGAATATTCTTACCACCTAGTCTTTTTATTATCTTTATTTTTTTTCAAAAACACTTATTTTACTGTTGTTCAAACACTGCTTTCAACAGGACAGAAATGACAAATAAAAATGTATTAATGCTTAAAAATAAATTTAAATAATATTGATTCAAGTGATATATTCATCACATAAATCTATGTTAAACATGTTCATATTAGTGTGATCTTCATAGTCATATATTATTGACTTCGAGAAAATAAAATTACATTCTTTTATTTGAAAATTTTATACATTTAACATACCAAATACAGTTCTTATTTCTTCCCCACTTCCTGCCCTTAACCTCCCCTCCATCCCTCCCATTCACTCCTCAGGGAATCCATGGGGATTCAACTAAGCCTGGCTTATAGAGTTGGCAGAACCAAGTCTCTCCCCCTTTTGTTAAGGCTGAGCAAGGTATCCCACCATAGGGAATGGGCTACAAAAAGGAAGTTCATGCACAATGAATAAATCCTGTTCCTGTAAACAAAACCAGCTATACAACTATCACCCACAAACAGAGGGCCTATTTTGGTCCCATAAATATTACTGAGCTGTGAACCTAGAGTCCGTGAGCTCCCACTAACTTAGGTCAACTCTCTCTGTGGGTTTGCCCATCATAATCTAGACCCCCTTGCTCATATAATCCTTCCTCAGTCTCAGTGACTGGACTGCAGGAACTCAGTCCCATGTTTGACTGTGGATCTCTTCATCTACTTCCATCAGTGACTAAATGAAGGTTCTATGATGACAATTAGTGTAGTCAACCAATCTGAATTGAACTATTGAACTATTGTCATTTACTTTACCACTAACTTCATTTTATCCTCTACATACTCAATGCTGTCTTTTCTTTCTTTTCTTGCGTCTGTTTATTTTGTCTTGATTTTTGTTTTCTGTGTAGCTTTGACTGTCCAGCAACTCTCTCTGTAAATGAGGCTGGCCTTGAAATGAAAGAAATTGACCCATCTCTCCCTCCTGAGTGCTGTGATTAAAGGTATGGACCACTACATCCTGGATCTCTTTTTTTCTTAATGCCAGATGGCACTTCCTTAGATCTTCTACCTGTATACTGTGCCAAAATAACAATATATGGTCGCAATTCCAATAAATGAGCCAGGGTTTAAAAAAAAAACTATGCATACCTGGGTAGAGCACAATCCCTGGGACTTTTTCTATGGTTATAACTAATAGTGAGCTAAACTATAAATCACCATTTTCCATTTCCTAGAAAAGCAAAATCAGATTCTCCAAGAAAACTGTCTTCCTTGAAAGTCAGTTTTCTTTTTATTGAGTATTACTTTGGATATCAGTATATTGTATAATTCAGGGAAAGCCCAATGTCCAGGAGTAGTTGGTGAACATAAAAAGAACTTTGTGTTATTTGTGGACTTTTTACATTGTTTTGGCATTTTGCTGTGTCATTTCTCACTTGCTTATTTGTTTTGATTTTGATTTTTGTGATTTTGTGTGTTTTATGTTTTATTTATTTATTATTTTGAGAGAGAGAGAGAGAGAGAGCAAGTGAACATAAAGTTGGATAGTTAAGGAGGGGGAATCTGGCAGAAGGTGGGGGTAGAGGGAATATGATCAAAATATATTACATGAAAACAATCTGTCTTTTCTGAATCAATAAGACATAACTTTGAACCTTTGGATGTTGCTCAACTGAAAGAGTGCTTGCCTACAAATCAGGAAGTCCTATATTTCATTCCTAGTAAAATATAAACTAAGCACAGTGGTAGATATCTGTTATCTTAGCACCCAGGATCTGGAGGAACAAGGATGAGAAGTTCAAGGTTATACTAAGCTGCAAAGTAAGTTTGAGGCCAAGCTGAGTTATGTCTTGGTTATGACTTCTATTGATATAAAGAGACACCATGACCATGGCAACTCTAATAAAGAAAAACATATAATTGTGGCTTGCTACATTAGACCTTGTTTGAGAAGAAAAATTAACAACTATTGTTGGTTTCTCTTTAGCTGCCATGCAATCAGAAGAAACTGCAACAACCAGTTCAATGTTTATCTCCCATAATCTTTTCTGTAATGCTACATAAATATGAATTCATAAAGTCAAATATATTCTATGAAAACCATTGCCATGTGTCACTTAAATTGGAATATCTCATCACTGAATATCACATTGCTGCTCTTTGACTTTTTGATGACTGTTTTCTCAGACATAAATTCAGTGTTCCATTCCTATTTCTTGTTTAGTAAGTATCCTACACATTTTCTTTTCAAATGTTTTAATGGCATTTTGATAAGTTTATTTGCAGATTGGGCTGCCTTTTCCTCTTCTATCTTTTGTAAAGTCAAACTATACAGCCTACTCTGTCATATTAAAATTTTAATTCAAGTACTATGATGGGTAAAGCAGGAGGATCAAAAGTAAGGCCAATCTAGAACTATGATGGAAGACCTGATCTTAATAAAGAAATTCATATTACATATACTTTCCTGATAATAAACATGTTGTGACTATCTGGAGGAAAATAGGTTCCAAAAAAAAGTCTATGCATCTCCAGTTTGGAACATAATCATAATCATTTTTAGATAACTTTTAGTGTATAGTTGGTAAATGAACAATCAATAAATAAATGATTGTTATGACACCTTATTAGGTGTCCACTGTTCATCTTCATTATAGATAAATATTCATGCTTTTATTCAATTAAAAAATTGCTAACAATTTCAATGTCTTTAGTTATGCCAAATGTTATGATATAGTAATTTAAAAAAGGTTGAAAATGTAGCTTATATAAGGAATCCACATTGTAGAGGTATGACACATATCAACAAATAGGACAGATGACACAGTAAAAGTTTATGGGGAATCTGAGAAAAAAAAATAACCTAAATGTCATGTTTGGTCAGATAACAACAAGTAGGTATTGGCAATACCTACTTGAAGGCCTCTGTGGGAAAAAAATGTATATTCTGAGAAAAAAAAAGAATGCATACATGTTTAGTTATAGCTTCTATTGCTATGAAGAGACACCATGACCATGGCAACTCTAACAAAGAAAACATTTAATTGTGGCTTGCTTACAGTTCAGAGACTCAGCCCATTATCATCATAGCAGGAAGCATGATGGCACGTAGACATGGTGCTGGAGAGGTAGCTGAGAGTTCTATATCTGGATTGGCAGCAGCAGGAAGAAAGAAAGCCATTGGACCTGGCTTGGACATTTGAGAACTCAAAACCCAACATCAGTGACACATTTAGCCCAATAAGGCCACACCTCTTCCAACAAGGTCACACCTATGCCAAAAAAGCCACATTGCCTAATGTAACTCCCTGAGCATTTGAGGATATGAGCCTGCGGGGGCCAATTTATTTTCAAACCACCACAATACATATTAATATTTGAGAGGAAAAGGATTATTAATCGAGAAAAATTACAAAATCAAATTCTCTATAGAGAAAAACATTTGGCTCATCCAATGCAGCAGGAGTAAAACACATGGGCTGGATATNTATGAAGCAAACCATTGAAGGAAGCTCAGTCACACAGGATTTTGAGAGTCTTGGTGTGATTTTTGAATCTCACTCTATTATAGGTAATTATTACAATATATGCATATTCACATTTTCACTGGATAAAATTCTCAGTCATTCAGAAAGATGATATTCTACTCCATCATCAGAGAAATTTTTCCTGCATATGAGAGTTAATGCAAATACCCACAACTGAACAATGTGCAGAGAGTGAGAAAACTTCTAATACCTATTTCTAAATCAAATCCCCCTATCTCAGAGCTCAGTGGCATTGTAGGAGATGAGATGGAAATATTATAAGGGTCAGTAGCGATTGAAAAACACAAACAAAAAAGACCTCTGCATATCAGGATTTATGCACATATGAATTCACAGAGACTATGGCAGCAGCACAGGGTCTATATAGATCCAAACAGGATGAGATCTCAGTGCTGACATTGGGAAGGAGACACAAGCTCCCATCCCCAAACAAGAAACTTTCTAATCAGAAATGTTGAGAAGTGAAAAATTCTTTTATCCAAGGGAATCTCACTGGATATACAAATCCCAAAGAATCACACTTAAGAGGACATACCATGCCCAGCAATTGATGGCCAACACAAACAAAACTAACTTAACATTACTTTTGGATTTTTTTGTCTCATAATGCTTTGTTTGAAACTAAAAAAAAAAAAACCACTAAAATCCTTTGTTTATATATCACAGAGTCTATTCTTGACAATTTAGGAGTTTTAAAGTGGTGTGTGTGTGTGTGTGTGTGNCTATGAAACAGAAAAGTGTGTGTAGGCTGTGTGTGTGCGTGTGTGTGTGTGTGTATGCTGAAAGGCTTCCATACATTGATATTAGGCAGTAATACAAGTCAAGCCGAATTAAGATTTAAAAGTCCAGCTACTGTGATTTAGACCTGTGCCTGATTTTTCAACTTCTTTTTTGGGGTCCCTAGCTTGGAAACCAGGACCTGTTCCTGATGAAAGAGCTGCCTCTTTGGAATCCTATTTCCTATGGTGGGATGCCTTGTTCAGCTTTGATGCAGGAGGATGGAGCTTGGTCCTGCCTCAGCTTGATCCTGCCTCAGCTTGATGTGCTAAGCTTTGTTGATTCCAATGGAAAAGTCTTAGCCCATCTAAGTGGAGACTGAGGAGGATTGGATTGGGGCCGTGGGTAAGGGGTAGTGGTGGGAGGGAGCATTCTGAGAGAAGCGAGGGGAAACTGTGGTTGGTATGGAAATTAAATTTTTAAAAATTGATAAAAAATAGAAAGAACTGCTTAAAAAAATTAAAAGTCCAGGTTTAATGAGTGAAATGCTCCCAGATGATTTTTCAGCCACCAGAGAGGTGACTGGGAAAAGGGACAGAAAGCCACATGGCAGTCTCTAGAAGAGAATTTAAATACCCTGTAGGTGTGGTTTTGAGCATCTCTGGGGGAAGACGTGCCATTTGGCAGGTTTTCTGAGAAAGGGCCGGGTTTGGAAAGAGAGATGGGAGAGCCAGAACTGAGGTAAAGCTACCACCTGAACATGTGCATGCATGCATTTCTTATGTTCTTAGTTTCTTCTTTGTTTGCTAGTTTGTTCATTATGTTTTATAGTTGTTTGTTTGTCTTCTTATTTGTCTGTTTTTTTTCTTAAGAAAATGGGAGAAAGGTGTGGTATTTGCAGGGTGGGGAAGTAGGGAAGGTATGGGAAGAGAAGAGGTAAGAGAAATTGTTCAGAATATATTGTATGAAGGGGAGGAAGGGATAGGAGTCGTAAAAATATATAACTCAATTAGAGAAAATAAAAAGAAAATATTGTATGAAAATGACTTTATCTGAAAAAGAAAGATGCTATTCAATTGCAAACAGGAATGCCAATCAAGGGTTAGTATTATAAGTTTAAAATGTAATAACCCATGTGCCAGTATCATGTTGTCATGTTACTAATTTTAGCTGCCTGGAATACTGAGATGGGGATGTTGAGAGTATAAGGCAGGACTACAAAAAGCAAAGTAAATCATATATGTGCTAAATGTTTTTAAATAAAAAGTAAATATTATGAATGCTAAGTTTATTAACATGCAGATATCAAGTACTAAATACTTATCTGAACAACTTGTAGAAGAAAGTCCTAAAGTAAAAATAACAATGTACTCAGAAGGATAAAGAAAGCTATGGAATCTATTAAACAGGAATAGAATGCTATGTAAAGAAATATAAGAAAGAGAACTTGAAAATTAAAACTACATGGCTGAAATAATATCAATAGACTACAAAACAGTCACTCCTTAGGCAAAAATTGTTTTAGGAAATACAGAGATACCAATAGTACTTTGTTGTCTCATAAATTCATTATTGTGAGTAAAATTGAAAATATAAATAAAATGAAATAAAAAATCACAGTGAGATTAGTAATTAGGATTATGAAATGATCACATAAGAAATGGAATAGAAGAGTACATATAGAACAGGGAATGGTAGGGACACACACACACACACACACACAAAGAGAAAGGTGGATCAAGGTGGGGAGCATACCTTGACCTTGAGGACTTGGATGAGAATATCATTGGCCCACTATCTAAACTCTGATCTTACTTCTGGACCAGCAAGACTAATTTGGACTTCTTCTTCCTCTTCCCATTGTGGCCACATTAAATTAATCCCCTTTCTCTTCTTTATGGTTTTATTACTTTTGATTCTTTTATTTTATGTATGTGGGGCTTTTTTTACCTGCATATGTGGCTGGGTACCACATGAGTATCTAATCCCCACAGAGGCCAGAAGAGGATGTTAGACCCGTGAAACTGGAGTTACAGACAATTTTGAGTTGCCATGTGTACGCTCCAAATCAAATACATGTCTCTTGGAAGGACAATCACTTCTCTTACTTCTAGTCATCTCTCCAGATTGTGTTTTCCACTTTTTTTTTCAAAAAAATTGAGGAATGCAAATTGTTACAATTCTCCCTTCTTTTTTTCAAAGAAAATAAATTTTTCACTCAATCTATTCTGATTAAGGTTTCCCCTCTCCTAACTTCTCTGAGATCCTTCCCACCTCCCCTTCCATACAGATCCACACCTTTTCTGCCTCTCATTGGAAAATAAACAGGCATCTAAGGAACATTAATAAAAATAAAACAAGATTAAAAACAAACAAATCAAAATTGGACAAAAATAAAATAATATAAAAGACAAAGCACAAGAAGCACTTTCAGTTCGGCTTTTTTCATTGCTTTATTGAGGATAGGTGTCCAGACAAGCCATAACACCTCAAGTTCAATGACAAGCACAGATGTGCCAGAAAGCCTTAACAAACTAACTCAAAATGAGAAAATGACTATTTCAAAACACTAATAATATTATAGAGGGGTCATTCGTACTTTCTAAGCTAATAAAAGGAGACAAACTAATACTGCAAAGAAGTAAAAAGACTTATTCAATTTGGCCACCATGGGAAGAGGTCCAGAGATGTCCAACTACTCCATTAAGGTCACAGGGGTTCTGCAGTGAGATAAAAGTTTAAATAAAGGACTAAGGATATATACATGTAAACAATCAAGGTCAAGGTGTGCTCCTGCTCACCACTGACCATCACTCAGCAGGTAAGATAGTTTGACAAGTGTTTAGAACTATATGAAATCTGGAGACAAGTTCTCTCTCCTTCTGGGGACCTTCTCTTCTACCAGTATGAAACTCTAGGAAAAATTCCCATTACTTTGTGGTTCATTGTTTCAATAGCCTGATAGATTTAGAGATCTGTTTTGTTTTTAGTATACCTTCATTTCTACTAGGTCAATTAAAACAACAGGAAAAGTCAAAACAAAATTTCTTCTCCACAAATTTACATTATTATAATAATAATTGCTGATGACAGTGATATTGTTGTGAATTTTTAGGAAAAAAGCATTCAAAAGAATGAATATATGTACAATGTACATGGAATTTTCTGTTCCATTCAGTCCTATAGCTGTCCAGTCCCACATAAAAACAAAGAGGTTTATATTAATTATAAACTCTTTGGCTTATTTCTCAAGTGTATTACTGACTAGCTCTTACAATACAATCTAACCCATAATGTTTATCTATGTTTATCCACATGGTTTGGTACCTTTTCTCAGTAAGGCATCCCCATCTTGCTTTCTCTGCACCTGACTTGCTACTCTGTCTTTGCCTTTCCTCTTCCCAGAATTCTCCTAGTCTGGTCACAACACCTATACTTCCTGCCTGGCTACTGGCCAGCCAGCATTTTATTAAACCAACATGAGTGATGAATATTTACAGGGTACAAGAGCATTGTCCCACAGCACACTAAGATCTCAACAAGGACATAAAAAGTATCTGAATTCATTCAAAGAGGATACAATAATTATCTGAATGAATTCTCACAAAATATCAACAACTGCTCAATGAAATAGTATAGCCAACTCAGGCAATAAAAATGAAGTTTATAATACTGAGATTAATGGACCAGTGTGAAAATAAATGGACGAATACAGGGATCTTCAGAAACAGATTTTCCTTTAATCAGAGCAGTGAAGGACATATCTCTTTAAGGAACTAGAGGCTGTACACAGGATTTTAGGGGTCTTATAGAGCAGATAAAGGAAATTTTTGTGGTGGAAGATTCCATCTGCTGGTGAGTTCCCCTGCAGTCTCAAATTAGTAAAGAGCAGAAGAAGTTGGCATGCTGATCTTCCTTTATCAGAACCTTCCTGGATCCTAACAACCCAGAGTTATCAGTCAAGTCAATTCTCCTGTCAGGAGTTTCTCAGCCTACCTGAGGATTTTAGTTCATTAATGCATCAGAGTTCATCAAAGAGATATAATACCCCACAAAAATACCAAACTGAAATGATATTGGAAATGAAAATAAAACAATAAATCAAATAAAAATTTCAGTGAAAAACCTCACCAATAGAAACAAGTCTATGAAGGACAGAATATCAGGTCTTAAGGATAATGTAGAGGAATTAGATCACTTAAATACAGTCAATGACAACTTTCAAAAGTATATGAATCGAACATAAAAAATTTGGGGGACTCTTTGAAAAGACCAGAGTAGAAAATTGTGAGCAAAGAAGAATCCCAAAGGTAGATGTTACTGAACCCACTAGAGAAGACCATTCAAATACAGTTTATAGTCAATCATAAGTTTGCATTTTAGCCAGCTGAGATGACACTGAGGTATTTGAGATTTGATTGTAGCACTGTTTACAGCATGGAATGCTAAAGGCAAAAACCATATGCTGTTATCTCTCTCCAGCTGCAGGGGAATGTTTTCCAAAATCAAGCAGCTTAAAAGAAGCTAAGGTAAGTAGTTGAGGAGGTTGTGCACAAGCAGGCAGTTTAACAGAAGCCACGATAAGTTATCTGGGGGCAGCTTGACCTTGGGTTCATAGAACAGATCTGTGCAATTTTCCACAGGGTTTTCAATCAAGGAGTTCAAATTCCAGTCAAACCTAAAATGGCCTTAGCTAGAATAAAAGATGGAGAAACTTCTGCACTCTCTTGTCCTGTTATACAAAGGCATAATAGATAACATTTTCAATAAAGTCATATAAGGTAATTTGTCAAATCTAGAAAAATTAATCTAAAACTCTTACTTTATCTCCAGGCTTACTCTTTAAGTAAGGTTATAGGGCAGCTGCTTCCTTCACCAAAGTATCACAAGAACAATCTCTTGACAACATAATAAGTTTTTTCTCTGAATTCTCTTGATCCAGCCCCAAAAAATTCACCAAATCATATTCAGTACCCCTGTCTTCCATACTCCTACAAGTATGGTCCATTAATCAGTGCTTAAAGCATTCCACTGGTTTCTTAACCTAAAGTACTAAAGTCCATATTGTTCCAAAAAAAAGTTATGGTTAGGCCTATTGCAGCAATAGCCCAATCCATTGTACCAAATTCTGACTTTGTTAGTTTTTTTTATTGCTATAAAGAGACACCATGATCATGGCAACTCTTTTAAATAAAAATATTTAATTGAGGTGGCTCACTTATAGTTTCAGAGGTTCAAATCATTTTCATCAGGATAGGGAGTATGGCATCATGCAGCCAGATATGGTGCTAGAACTGAGAGTCCCATATCTTGACTCAGAGGTAACAGGAAGTCAACTAATGCACTGAGCTGTTGTGGGAACCCGAAAGTGTAAGTGTAATGATGTGTACTGTCCCTTTAAGAGACAAGCCATGCCCATGTCATCCCCCATCTGACATTGCAAGTTGATTTTCAGCTTCCAGCCTGAGTCCCTTCCTTTTGCATCTCCCTCTTGAAGAGGCAGCTTCCATCCCCCCCCTCTCTCCCTGTTCCTCTCTGCTTTTCTCCCCTTCTCCTTTTCCCCTCCATAACCCACTAAATAAATATCCAA
>LOEQ01005629.1:69616-86656 GCA_001685075.1 Bramus lutescens
TTGGTCAGATCTACAATGTGGCTATTTTCACTTCCAGCCTTTTACTCCCTGCTATGGCTTGTAGCATGGCAGCTCAGTGACAGAGCAGATCATGCCTCTGGGTCTCTCCTATTATTAAATTTAAAATCCCTGCAGCTCAAAAATTGTGGCTTTTCTATACAACATGTGACTGCTGCCATTTTGACTGAGGCCAGATTACCTTACCACCATCTTAACTGAGGTCTGGTGACTTTATCACCATCTTAACTGAGTGGCTTTTCCATACAACATGTGACCTCTGCCATTTTTATTGAGGTCATGTGACCTTACCACCATCTTAACTGAGGTCTGGTGACTTTACTGCCATCTTGACTTAGAGTCAGGTCAGGTGACCAAGCTCCACCATCTTTACTGAGGTAGTCCCTGGCTGGTTCCCCAGCATTAACTCTGTTACAAGGGTGACCTTACTGCCATCTTAACTGAGGTAAGGTGATTTTACCACCATCTTAACTGAGAGCCAGGTCAAGTGACCAAGTCCCACCATCTTTACTGAAGAATACCCTGACTGGTCCCCTGATTTACTTATGATTTTGTTTCTAAATTTTCTTGTTGACTGTTGCATGTGTATTTTGTGCATGCCTTTGGTAAGGGCCACCAAGAGCATTCACTTCATCCAATTCTATGTGTATGTGTTCATTCTATGTGTGTGTGTGTTCATATATATAATTTAAATGCACCTATGTTTAATGTTAAATGTTATAATTGTCTGTTCATTGCATCTCATTTCAGACTACAAAACAATAAGTCTCAAGTTTTAAACTGGTATTCACTTTTGAGTCTCTTACAAAAATACTTTATATTTAATCCAACCCTGCTTTACTTGTTAAGTTGAAAGCCAGTACAGACAAGCTTGGACTCATGCCTCCAGGCAGATTCTATACTGTAGTTATAACTCATCTATATCTGATAAACAGCCCTTAACTGCTCAGAGATCTGGGGAATTGACATTGAAATATTTAATTATTAAAATATTTTCATAACAAAAAAGCAGGTTGGCTCTTAGCAGCAACACTCTACTTCCTCCAAAGAAGACAGAAGACAAATGGGCACAGAACAACATCCAAATGGAATTCACTCAAATGCCAGAGCACTGATCACTGGGTAAAACTGGCTTTCATCTAAACTGAAGATCTTCAGACATGGACAGAATCACTGGAATCAACAGGCTAGCTGTCCAGGTCAAGGTAACCTTTTCTTCCTAGATTTCTTAGCCCACAGGTTCTTCTGGAGACTGGCAGGCCCTGTGCTAAACATCAAAAGGCAAATACAACCTTCACCAACCATGGAGGACCCTAAGGAGTTGATCTAATTGAACCAAGTAAGTTCTCTATCATTTTTTAGTTAGTAACCCAAGTAAAATTTCAACCTTCTTAATAATCTCTGATGCAGTTTGACAGCTGAGAGGTTTTATCAGTTTAAAACGACAACTTCACCAAACAAATTTTAGTAAAATACAAATACAAATTCAAGACCTGCAAGTTATAAAGGTGTGAGGACAAATACAAGCTAACAAAATTCTCTTGTATGCTGCCTTATATAGTTTTAAAAATACTTTTCATTGTACAAAAATATCTGTCACAGTTATTCTAACATAAATATGCTAGTGTTTATACAATATATATAAGTCTAAAACTCATGTTTACACAAACCCAAAGAATTTTTGTGAGTTCCAGGGAGCCAAATTGAAGGATCCACCTTAAACAGGTCAGATACACTCCCCTCAATTTCTGGTCCTAATTTTTTCCTTAAACTTAACTTTGTCATCTGTTCTGCCAATACCTTAAACAGGTGTAAGAGACACCAGACATTCCCATACAACAAATACCAGAAAGGAACAAAGAGACCAGCTATACCAGTATGTGACTAGCACCCTGCTTTCTCAGGTCCCCCCAAAGATGATGCCCACGAAAAAGCAGGAAGAAGTCTTGAAAATTTGCTGCCCAAATTCCTTTAACCTGTGGTGCCTAACCTCCTGCCTTTTTATTATAATAAAGAGATGGGAATGTAATGATCCATCCCGTCCCTTTAAAAGACAAGCCATGCTCACTCACTCCCACATCTGCCAAGGCAAGCTGATCTTCAGATTCCAACCTGAGTCCCTTCCTTTTGCATCTCCCTCTCAAAGATTCAGCTTCCATCTCTCCCTTCTCTCTCTCTCTCTCTCTCTCTCTCTCTCTCTCTCNNNCCCCTTTTAGGTCTCTCATCTACCCTGAGGCTTCCTGCCTGGGAGTCATGGCCCGCTGCTGCCACTTGGGGAGCTATGCTGTCCCTCACGTCTACCATTACAGTAAGCCTATTACACCTTGTCTGAAGGGCAGAGAGTTTGAGCTTTCTTTTGTTCTTTCAACGTTGTTGACAATAGGTATGGCTACAAAACAAGATATCCTGACCTAGAGTATGGTTACTTGGTTTTTCTGACATTAAGATGGCCCATAGAGGTAGATCTGCTCCACCCTGTCCAAAGGTTAGGGAATTCAAGCAAACTCTGATCCTTTCTTTGAAATAAGTGGTTTGACATAGGAAATGCCTTCCTTCAAGATAATTGGTTTAGGGTGTGTTTACTGTCACAGACATCAAATACTTTTTACTCAGGAATTAATGACTTGATGTCTCAAACTTTGAAACAAGTAACTATCCTGGTTGTCCTTTGTATCATGTTAAAGCTGTCTTTTGCATTCTTTCCCCTTTTTGCATTGGGGTATAAAAGTGTATGAAAAATAAACGTGGATGAGCTCAGTATGTAGGAAGCACTGAGTTGCCCCTCTCATTACTAGTCTGTGTCTTTGTGTTTCTTTTTTTATCTCTATTCATCCTACCTAATATTTCTAAACCTCATACCCCTACCCTGGGACATATGAACCCACCGTGGATGTACCACAACATATGACAGCCTAATTTGGTGCAGCTCATGATAGGCAGTATCCTGAGCATATGAAACTTCAACGCCCACCCCTAAATGACACACTTATTCCAAAAAGGCCACACTTTCTGATAGTGTTACTCCCTTTGAGAGCCATTTTCTTTCAAACTACCATACCACAAGTTTCCAGAACTCATAAGCTAAGATTATCCTCAGATAGCAATTTAGGTGGATAAAAAAAGTTTTTTCCATCTTCTGTAATAAACTTCCTCATTTACTGATAAATTTATGTTATACTTGTTTGGATTTATAACATTCTTTGTTCTGTAAAATTATAAAACACCATGAAAATACTTCTGCATTGAGACATAGAACTTGGGGTAATCTAAATCTATGTTTCTAGGCCACAGTCACCTCAAACACCTCCAAAAACATGAGCTGTATGGTTTCATTGTTGTTTGTTTTTGTTTTGCATTGTTGACTATATCTGCAGAAGTAATATATCTGGATCACATATTAGCACTGTTTTTAATTTTTTGAGAAAACTTTAAAATGATTTTTATAGTTGTTGCTATAATTTACAATCCCACAAATTATGCTTTTCTTTACTCCCTATCCTCACCAGCATTTCTTCTTCTTTTTTTCTTGAAGATAGTCATTCTGCCTACATTGAGATGATGCCCCATTCCTTAAGGATAAAAAGATAAGAATTTTAAATGTATATACTGACCATTTGTGTTTCCACTGAAAATTATCTTTTGAATTCATTTTTGCCATTTTTCCAATTTTTCATTCTTTTGGAATTTAATTGTTAAGCATCAATCTCAGGACAAACTCTTCCATATCTAGGAGCAGTCATGCCCTTTCCTTTCCTTTTTATTTAATTTTTTCATCCATTAATTTTTCAAGTCCTTTATGAGTTATGGATATTAATTCATTATTAAGTGAATAGCTGACATTTTAAATTGTGTAGCTTGTAGCTTTCCTATGCTAATTAATATCTTCAAATTAAAACATTTTTATTTGACACAATACCATTTGTGAATCTTCATTACTAGACTCTTTCTTCACTCTTCTATGGTTTAATACTTCATCTAGTATAGTGTCCTTTTCCATTTTCTTTCTATTTTTGGGAGTGTGGTGGCTGTTCACTAAATTATGTTTATGTTGCTTACCTAACTAAATCTGGATTTGATGAGACATTAATTTTGCAATGTTCTTCCCTAGGATTTTATAAATTCATTACATCTGTTCATTTTTTCTATATCTGATATTATACTTATGCATGCTACTTCTTTTGGAACAGTCCTGTACTTCTTGAACATTCTTTTCTGCTCCCTTCCTGTCAGTCTTTTTGCTCTCACATTTCAGTGTAAAAGTTTCTATTAATATATTCTCAAGTTCAATATCTCTTTGCTTAGTCATATCCAGTGTACTATTGAGTACATGAAAAGGAGTCTCCATTTCTATGATAGTGTATTTTGATTTCTCACAGTTCCTTTCAAATTTATGTTAGTATTACCATTGGAGTCTGTGTACACTACTCATCCCGTTTACAAGGCAACAACTTTTTCCATGTTCTCTCAAATTAAATCAGTTAAAATAGCTATTTAAAGTTTTTCTTTCATTATTTCAATGTCAATGTCACATATAAGCCTGATTCTGAACACTGCTCTATATTTTCTGACTGTATTTTATACTTATTGAGACCCAGGCTTGATGTAATAAGTAAAAGGAACCGACATAAATATGCTCAGTAGGATGTTTCATACTAATCAGGTGGACTTGGATTGCTTCTGTTTATTATATCTCTATGTTCTAAAGACTACAAATTCCTCTTATGTCACCCTCCCCCACCATTTAGACTACCATAAGGGCTATTCAGATAGAATCTGCATCTTCAAGTTTCATCAACTGCAATCCATTGTTACTATATTGAAGTCCTGCAGGCAGGAAGCACAGAGAGGAAGTGTTTTATAATCTTATCACAATTCAAAACTTTTAACAAACCTTTGTCCTTGGGCTATTCAAAATGTTTATAGTTATCTCCACTTAGGGAGGGTAGAGGGAACTAGATGAGTGTGCACGTGTGTGGGGGGTGTGGGGGATGTACTTATACCAGCTAGAGTAAGATTATTCCCTGCTGAGTGGAACTTTATTACAGAGAACACTCAATCTTTCTCCGTCCCTAGGAAAGGGAAAAAGCCACGGCAGGATCTTTTTTTTAACAGTTCAGCATGAGAAATTGTGAGGTTCCTAAAGGTAAAATACATTAAAATATTGAACCAGGGAAGTTTTACATTCCTATGCTACTCCACAGCTGTGGAACTAAAGTCATCATTAGTTTATTCTTACTTTTTTTTTCTCTATGATATTACTTCTATGAAAGATTTGAGAAAAATCATTGATTTTGAGAAAAGTCATTGATTTTCTGCTTTGTTCAGCTTTTCAATAAGATGGGAATGTTGTTCTCCAAGCTTTTTATGTCATGATGGCAATTCCCTAAGTCAGAGATTGTGGAAAATTGAGGTTTTCACATTATTTTAAAAACTTTAATTTTGTGTGTCATAAGTTACAATTAGTTCTAAATATATCTATTATTCCACACTAATATATGTGCACTAAAATGAATTTCAAATGTATGTTTGTATATCCCCATAATTTAGATTTAGCTCTAAAATAAATAGAACTTTTTCAAATATTATTTTCTACTTGATAATGACTACTGCAATTGCTTATTCATTTCAGAAAGCAGCTAGTCTAAATACTGGTTACATTAATAAATATGTACATTTCTACTACCAGTCTTTTCAAACTGTATTATGAATTATGGTATCCTGTCATGATGATTATTGGGGTAGTTCCACAATCTCAGAAATCCTAGATACAATTTCTTTTTCTTTGGTAGAAATTCACCAGTGAATTGCCGCCATTAATTACAGTTATATAATATATAGAGGTAAGATATGATAGAATGCTTCAGTCAGAAGACAGGATTCCTACAAATGACCTTGTTGGTTCAGACCAAAGTAATAATTCCTGATTGAAGCTGTCAATCCAAGGAAAGTGAGACTTCAGTACTAGAACTGCCTATCGCTGCAAATAATATTCTCAACTCACCCACATAAAGGGTTACAGCCAGCTTTTCTCCATCACAGTCACTCATTTTCTCATCCAGGAAGATTTTCTGCCCTTCCTTGCTTGAAATAAATAATCCAGTCTATTGAGGTCAGATTCCATTTTATGCTTCTTGTCACATTTCCCTGCCTTAAAAATCTAACAAGTTATATTATTTAAAATATTATTCTACAGAGTGTGAAAAATGAATATACACACATGATATATTCATGTAGTGTATTATTTGATTATTGGATGGGCAAAGATTTGTGTAGATATTGAGACCATATCAAATACTAACAAAATTAATTGCAGTTCATAATAATTGGAAAGCATAGACTAAGCACATTTGCTGAAAAAAGTTCATTGAGTCATTCAATATGTCACAATATTAAGAATGTGACACCTTAAGCACAAAGATCTTAATAAAGAAAAAAATGTAGACCAAGAAATTCTAGTCAACATTATCAGAGATTCTGAACCTTCCTCAGTCCACACGCTGCCATTTGACAGATCTTATAAAAGCTGAAATAAAGTCTTTCTGTACTCTGCAATATTTAAATGTATCTAAGATAATCCAATGTAATGAGAACTATCAAAATACAATTCAGTAAAACTATAAAGGGAAATATGTCACATGTTGGAAAGATATTTTCTCTATAATTTGGAGAAAAGTTACCAAACATCTTCACATTTTATTGTGTATTATATTTCTCTTTTCATTCCACTTTGCTCGATATATCAGGCAAATCTGTGAGTGAAGATATCCATTTGTAAAATTGACCATCTTAGCAGTGGGCTAAGTAGAGATAAAGACTTCTGTTGCTCACCTATCTTAAGCTAAGAGTTCTGAACCCCTTTAAAACTTTTTTTGTAGGTAATGTTCGAGTTAGTTGAGTCTCAGCAAAAGATGCTTCTGCCACTTGAAGAAAAAACTCAACAGTTTAACAGAAGAAAATTTTATTTTGTCTTAATCAAGTAAGCACAATAAAGTTGAGTAATGCTGCTATTTCAAAAGCTAGGACCATAGGCAACAAGAATCTAGTACAAATTAAAAAAAACCTGCATAAATGTCTATTGTAACATGATTCTAACTAGACTTATTAAATAAAAAAAAAACAGAGTCAGATATTAGCGGGTAAAACCTGAAAGATCAGAGAAGCAGAGCAGCCAGCCACTAGATTTCTTACATCTCACAATGCTTAGACCAAATAGGCAAGATTCTGTCTCTATGGATGCTAAGACTGAATGCCGTCTCTGTAAAACCTCAGACTGAATCCTGAGCTTCTGTCTCCTCCCACCTTATATTCCTCTCTCCCCAGCCATATCATTTACTGTCTCTGTGATGATATCTTGTTTGTACAAATAAAGCTTGACTGAAGATCAGAGGTTAGAGCTAACCCATGGAAGTCTGGAGGTCTCTACAGACAAACAGGAAGTGATATGGCTTGGCTGGGTGGAGAGAGGAAATGATAAGGCAGGGGGAAACAAGAACTCAGTCTCATTTTGGCTTGGAAGTAGAAAGGTGGCTGTGGTTTGGCTCTTGTTTCTCTGATCTCTCAGCATTTTCCACTATATCTGACTCTGGACTTTTTAGTTTTAAGACTCACTAGAACTCATACAACATATTGTTGCCTAACTTAAAGGCAAGAATTCATGAGAAAGCCATTTGGCCTGTGGCTTTGTAATCACCAGTGAAGGCCAGAGATGCATGTGGGGTTCCTGTAATGATTTCAGCCACGTAAGGCCGATACTTCTGGGTTCTAGAGCCACACACATGCAGGCAAGCCCTCAGGCAGAAGTGCCTGAATGTTAGAGGGCCCTGCATGACCCACGTGTGCACATGTGTGGTTACATCCACTATGGCTCAGCTAAGCTCTTGTACACATGTGTGGTTATGTCCACTATGACTTAGCTAAGCCCTTGCACATATATGTGGTTACACCCATTATGACTCAGCTAAGCCCTTGCACACATGCGTGAGCCTGTCATCTGTGTCATCTGCATATGACATAGTTAAGCCAAACCCCTGTGCACATGCACTAGGCAGCTTTTAAAAAGCTGGACACACCATCTTTCCCTTTCTCTCTGCACACCAATTCCCCAGGCCTATACAACCGCCCTGTAATAAACTCCTAAGTGGGTTTGTTGCATGTTCTGTATTTCCGTCTCACTCGCACCAGTTAATTTCATTGGTACCATGAGACTCAGGAGGCTCTCCCACTCTGAGATCCTCTCCCGGGTTTCAGATCCAGAACCGGGTTTTTTTTTTTTTTCATAATAACCACATATTCCATATGTCTGAGTGTGATTTCTCCACACAACACCAACTTCAATTGGTGAGTTACTCCCATTCTGGTCAGATTAACCATTTCTTCACACCCAAGGAATTGACTGTTGAGCTCCAGCAATCTTCTGGTGTTCCTAGAAATGGGGGGACTGCCCCATCCACAGCCTTTAATGCTACAGTTGAGTCCTTCACTGACATTCATCTCTGGATTACTTCCCTTAGCTAAAATTGTGTTTGGATGGCTTGGGNGCTATCCTATGGGTCCTGCAGTGTTCATGCTGCCAAGTCACACCCTGATTATATTGGAAGGTGTCTAGCTGTAGGCCGTGTGATGGTGCTGTTTTTCATGGTTTCATCTATGGGTAGCAAGCCATCCAAGCCCATAAATCCAGCCTCCCCCCTGGGATGCCATTTAGAGGCCTTGAAACAACAGGCCTTAATGCTCTACTTACAGATTCCTACATTTGTTCATCTTTGTTCAAAAAAATGGCCTCATTACAACTTAGATGGCAATCTAAAGTGGCTGCCTAACGGCACCTTTGATTCCAATATTTTACAGGAGCTTTCTAACTACTGTCAGTACACAGGCAAACGAAAGGAGTTTCCTTACATCCAAACCTTTTACTATCTAAGCTCTAAGCCTAAGTCTTCTGTCCTTGCAAATTGTTTGCTTGCTCACATGTTCTTGGCTATGCCATCTGTACTGAAAGACCCCTCCAATTCTGCTATGGACCCAGCTAATAAACCCCCAACTTTTCGACCTCAGTGGGTAGCTACCCTATTCCTATAGTCCCTACCCCTGTTCCTTCATCTTCTACTGCCATTCTTTCAGCCCCAGTCCCTACCCCTGTTCCTTCAGTTCCTACTGTAGCTCCTTCAGCCCCAATTTCTACCCCTGTTCCTTCAGCTCCCACCTCCCTCTGCTCTCTCTTTAGCTCCCCCCTCACTAACTACTCCAGCACCCCCACTGAAGAATTCTTCTCTGGAGCCTGGCCACAGCAGTTGCCCAGCTGTGGCACCCACCTTTATCCCTCCTCTCACAGGCTCATGTGCTGCTATGGAAATCAACGATAACCAAGCCAAGCCCACTGCAGTTCTCCCATTGCAAGAGGTGGCCTGCTTAGATGGCTTGATTAGGGTACACATTCCTTTCTCACTCTCAGAACTCTCCCATATAGAACAAAAAGTGGGGTCCTATACGTCTAATTCTACCTCTTTCATAAAACAATTCCAATATTTACCCAGTCATAATCTCAACTTTCATGATATCTATATGATCATATCTAATAACCTACTTTCTGAAGAGCACAGATGAGTTTAGGAACAGACCAGACTACATGCAGATGAGATTTACCAAACTCATGCAACACACGGTCAGGAGGCAGAGATAGTCCCCAGGCACAAACCTCACTGGGACTATAACACTCCAGGTGAGATTTTAGTTAGGGACAGGTTTTTTTACTTGCCTCCTGGGAGGCCTTTGTAAGGCTGACCTCAAGCCAGTAAATTATAATAAGCTCTCAGAGGTCATTCAAGATATGAAGTAAAATCTTTCTTGATTTTTGGAACACCTCACTAAAGCTCTGTTACAATATACTAACTTAGATCTGGAAACCACTGAAGGCAGTTACTCATGACTCATTTTTTTCCTCAGTGCTACTCTGACATTAAGGCTAAACTTAGGCATTTGGAGAAAGGCCCCTTGACCCCACAGGCAGAAATCTTAGAGTTTGCTTTTAAGGTGTAACATGTGAGTAATGACAAAGCCTGAAATCACTGTCACATCTAAACCATGGCCCTCTGACTGATTGAGGCCATCTGATTCATGCTGTCTGTGCTGCTCCCTTGACCCCGGGGCTCAAGAACAAGACTCATGTTTCAAATGTGGTAGAACTGGTTACTGGTCCCAAGCATGCCCTAATCCTCATCTTGGTCCCATGATACCTTGTCCGAGATGCCATAGGGAAGGACATTGGGCAGTCAATTGTCCTCCTGCACATAGTGGCATGGAGACATAAAACATAGGAAAATTCCCAAGTTGACCTTCTAGGTCTGGCCATGGATGAGTGAGGCTTCCCAGGCTCATTTGAACTGACTACAATCATCATCTCTAACTGGGAGCCATGGGTAGGCATCATGATACCAGGACAATACACCTTCTTGCTCTTGGACATCGGAGCCACAAACTTGTACTGAGGGAATTCTGGGGGCCTACCACTCCTTCTATTTTCCCTATTGTCAGGGTAGGGGGACAGCCTTATCTACCTCAGTAGATCCTACCACTTAACTGTGTTTTCAAGGATATTTATCTCACTCATTTATTTTCAATCATGCCAACCTGCCCGGTCTCTCTTATGGGAAGAGATTTTTTAGCAAAAGGAGGAGCTTCCCTTTTATTTGCTCCTTCCATTCACCTTACTCCGGACTTACCAGCAGCTCCACTCCTCCTCCTTCTAGCCTCCCAACCTCCCAACCCCAATGAGGCTTTTCCTCTACCAGCCTCCCAGGTGGACCCCCAAGTCTGGAACACCCAAAACCTCTCTGTTACTAAACACCATTTCCCCATTTTTATCTAATTAAAAGATCCTACTAAGTACATTACACAAGCTCAGTATCCCCTCTCTCTTCAGAGCCTTAGGGGACTTAATCCTATTATCTCTGATCTTTTAAGAAAAAAAGCTACTTTACCCCACCTATTCTCCCTTTAACACCCCTATACTGGCTATTAACAAACTTAATGGAACCTATCACGTGGTTCAAGACCTCTGGCTCATTAACTCTGCAGTGATCTCTCTTCATCCTGTAGTGCCTAATCCTTACACACTTTTATCCAATATTCCTCCAGGAACCTTCTACTTCTCAGTTCAAGACCTCAAGGATGCTCCTTTCCTCACAGCTCTCAATCTCAAAGCATCTTTGCCTTACATGGGCTGACCCTGACACTCAATTCTCCACACAGCTAACCTGGGCCATTCTTCACCAGGCATTCTGGGACAGCCCATATCTGTTTGGTCAGGCTTTAGCTTCTTACCTTCTCTCACTGTCTCTCCCAAAGTCTAAACTCATACAGTATTATATGATATTTTACTTTGTAGTCTATCCTTGGAGATCAGCAAAACTGATACCTCTGTTCTTTTAAATTTCCTGTCCAAAAGGATCTAAAGAATATAACCTTCTAAGGCTCAACTGTCTACCTCATAGGTCATTTACTTGGGATTAACTATTACCCCAACCCAAAAGGCTATTACCCTAGACAGAAAAACCTAATTCAGTCCCTTGAAGTTCCTTCTACAAAAGAAGAAGTTTTGTCATTCCTAGGAATAGCTGGCTTCCTGTGTTCCTGGATCCCCTCTTTTTTATCTCTTTGTTCACCCCTTATATGAGGCAACTCTCAGGTCTCTGTATGAGCTCCTTCTTTATCCCATTACTAAACCCTTTCAGAGACTCCAACAAGCCCTTATCCAAGCCCGAACTCTTTATCTCCCAGATTTAACTAGTCCTTTCTCCCTTTGTGTAACAGAGATGGAGGGATATGCCCTTGGGGTCCTAGGATATCAGCTGGGACCTATTTTTTCAGCTGTAGCATACCTGTCAAAGAAGCTGGACCTCACCACTCAGGGCTGGGCACACCCTGCATATGTGCTTTAGCGGATGCTGAGATTCTAATTCATGAGTCAAAGAAAATAATGTTTGGGTTGCCACCACTGTCTTCTCCTACCACAGGCTGTCCCATCTCTTAATTTACAAAGGCTTACAAACCTTACCTCATCCCCAAGTTCTTTCCTTCCAGATGGCAGTAGTCAAAGATACCACACTCATTTTCCAATACTGCCCACCCCTTAATATCTCAAATCTCCTACCTCAACCTAACAATTATTATTCCACATCTCATTCCTCTTTAGATATCTTAGTGGATATACTGCCTCATATTCACATACACAGCTGTTATCACAGGGATCATCATTAAACATAGAGCCAGAGGTACAAGAACTGCCAAAAGACAAGGTGGTAAGAAACAATAACAAGCCCCAAACTCCAAAAATTCACAAACCAGGCTTTAGCATAACAGGTTCATCACTGACTGCAGCAGTGTCTCCTGGATGCTAAGGTAATACCATGATGCTAAAGGAAAATAAATGCCCTAAGGTTTACTTAAATAGACCTGTAAGTCGCAAAGAATTAGAAGCTGTCATCAGAAACCTCCCTACCAAAAAAAGCCCTGGACCAGATGRTTTCAATGCAGAATTCTACCAGAACTTCCAAGAGGAGCTAATACCTGTACTCCTTAACGTGTTTCACAAAGTAGAAACAGAAGAGTCATTTCCAAACTCCTTTTATGAAGTTACAGTCACCCTGATACTAAAATTTATTTCTTTTCCAATTGTTTTTTCATAAGCTCCAGGGAGTCAACTGAATCTACCTAAATGGACCAGACTCGCCCAGAATAAGTATCATTTAATTCTTCCCTTATCATTTCTGGTCCCTGGGAAATTCCCTCCTCCAGCCCCCAAAATAACCCCCCTCTAATTTCCATCTTGACATTCTCCTCCCTTAATAATTGGGATCTTAAATTTTTTTCCAGACATAATTTTCTGCCTTTCCACCATCATGCAAGTTCCAAGATGCCAGCTGCCCAGTTCCACAGAGCCTGGAAAAAAACCACAAAAGTAATCAGCCACCCCAGGACATGGACAAGCATCTCAAGTCACTGATGCCCACAAAATCAGCATGAAGCAGTCACAAGAGACCTTACAATTAAAAGACCTCATGCTCCCCAAATTTTTTTATAATAAATGAAATTATGGAATCTAATGATTTCAGCCACATAAGGCTGATACTTCCAGGTCATAGAGCTATACATGTGCAGACAAGCCCTCATGAGTAGTGCCTGAATGTTAAAGGGCCTCACATAACCCATGTGCATGCATGCATGGTTACATCCACTATAGCTAGGCTTTCTTTTCTCTCACCACCAGCCTCTGAGTGAGTTTGGGAATTTCCTGTTGTAGCCTCTCTGAAACAGTCTCTAGCAGCCACCCAAACTACAGAAGCACCTGGATTACAAACACCACAGGACTTACCCAGCCTAGACAGACTGACTCTGCCTTCCGGCAGCCCCTTGCCACACATGCTTTTTCCAAATAATTCCCTCTGCTTTTTTCAAGCAGTCTCTCTCTCTCTCTCTCTCTCTCCCATCGGTTGTGGGCTTTACCTATACTCTATCTTCTAAGGATGCCATTCACAGCTCATGGTTACATGATGGTTGTTGCAGCTTTCCTCTGTCAGTCTGTTCACCACCTGTGTTTTCTGCTCTGGTGTGTTACACCTCACAGTTCACTGACCTTATTTGGGATTTGGCTTTTCTTTTTACAGGAGAAGAAAACTATAACTACCATCAAAATTAGATTTAAGATAGAGTCACCCCTTAATTAGAAGAGGTAATATTTAGTCAACGAGCATGGGCATTAAATTTAAACTAACTTTAAAACTAAGAAATTCTTTGCATTTTATCAGATATAACTTGCCATAAGGGAACCACCCCAAAATTATGGTTGGTGAAGGGTTTTGTTTTTGTCTTTTCAGGAGAATAAAGGCATCCAACTAAGGAATCTGAAGATCATTGGACAAATGAGACATCTGAAGAAAAAGAATAAGTCATCAAGGTAAAATATTCCAAGAAAAAAAAGTAAGTTGGCCTACTGGTATACCACATTTCCAACAGGATAAAATTTCAAATTTCATAAGTCTTCCAAAATGTTTGTTTCTGTTCTTGTCTACAGACATGTAATGCAAATGTCTTTTGTAGTCCCAGTCCAATTATAAATTAAATTTGACTTTTGAGTTGGATTGTTGTTCTCTCCTTAAAATCCAAAATCTCTGCATCATGTTGGAATAGCCACCTGATATGGAACAGAAAAAATACAAAATTAAGGGATGTTTTATTGCCACTAATCTCATAATCCTTCAGTTCTATTTCGAGTCTTTGAAGCTTTTTTTAAACTTCTTTGATATTTGATTCTCATGACATTTAAAATGTTTAAGTTTTCTGCAGTAAACTAAGATCATCCCTAGTAGCAGCATTTGAAATCTCCAAAGGGAGAATGGGGCCCCACAATGATGATTCCACCAGGACTATGATTACACCACTAAGCTGAAAAACACTACTAAAAGCTTTGTTTTGTACTTCAAACTTCTCAGAAATATTGTGCGGTGGCTAGCTGAGATGATCCTTCCTTAAAAACTATTTGATCCAGGACTTGAGACAAGCCCTGCACTTTCCCATTACTTAGAGATTGGACTGGACAGCAATTGATACAGGTACCTCTCTCAAAAGTTGACATTATAAACTTTTTTACAGGTTTCCCCAAATATGCTGCTACCCCAAGACAGCAGGAAGTAAATTTAAGAATATGATGCCCACATTCCCGAACAGGGGGTATGTGTGGTTTTTGGTCATTAAATGGGTTTATGGATATTTGTCATTGTTGAGGGGAGTTTGTAGATAGAAGTTTCTGTCCTGCATGTTTTACTAAGAAAAGTTACCAAGCCATGGGCTAAACAAAGAAAATAATTATGGGTGAATGTAAGTCATAAGAGCTAGTTAATAATAAGCCTGATCAATAGCCCCAAAATTATAATTAATATTAGCCTCTATGTGTTTATGTTGAACTGAATGGCTGTGGGCCTGGACAGGATAGGAATTTCATCTATAGGGATTGGTTACAAGTTGTTATTGGTTATGGTCAGGAAGGAAGTTGAGCAAAGGAAATAAGATTCAAAGTGTTTTAACAAAAAGGGGGGTTAGATATGATACTATATAAGGGTAGATAGTTGAATCTACTCTGAAAAAAAAGGGGGATATAGAAATACAATAAAAATGTAATTATTGAATCTACTTTTAAACCAAAAATGTAACTACTAGCTTTAAATATTCAACATTGACTTGGATTTTTTGTGTATTGATAAAAAGTTGAGATTATTTTTGTTAGAACATATTTTACATACATTTGTAATCTTGTTCAAGCTGTTGTACTTGTGCAATTTATTTAACAATGTAATGCAATTTTCTAGTCCTTTAAAGTTATTATTACCACGTATTTTGTTTAAGAAGGAATTATAGGTTAATAATTAGTCACCTATTAAAATCAAACTTATAATAATAATGTTTTTAAGGTCAAACAGAGATATATTTTAGATAGGCAGGTCATCTTCAAACACTTCAGAGATCTATAGAATATGGCATTTGAGATTTTTAATGAAATAGTTTCTTTTAACTTAATGAGAATGAGCCATGTTGGTTCCTGGTGCCAATGTACTTCAGAGAAGATAATGGACATTGAAGAAATTCCACATGGAGTTTACTTTCCTTGTGGCAAAGGTTAGCCTCTGGTCAATAAAGTGTTCTTGCCTTGACTGATGACAGTATGCTATATAAATTGGACAACCAGGACACACAAAAAAAAGGATTGTCAAACTTTGCCAAGACAATATAGGACAGCCATTCAAAATGTCCTTCACAGAAAAGTCTGTCAGATATGTTTGGCCTATATGCCAAAGGTGGATGCCCCAATATTGGACAAGAACCTTAGATGACTGTCCATGCAGCCCACTGTTTCTGTCATTTCTCACATTTTTTTTTAGAATTCAAGTGCTCATACTTCCTGTTTTCTCAGTTAATAACAAGTAAAAATATAAAGACTTTTTGGATTTATTTATGTACCACAGGTTGGAAGTCACTGCAAAAATCCATAGAGGGTATGTCTCTACCCATCAACATCAAGTCAATGTGAGTCCTACAGCAATATTATGAAATATCCTTTTCAGGGATTCATAGGAGTGTGGTCAGAGTAATGGAGAAGAAAAGAAATGTATTTTCAGATTGATTTCTTACAAATGTCCAAGGCTATGTTAAAGAATTCCTCTTGTATACATGTGAGAATTCATAAACATTGATACTAAAAAGAGATATCATAGACCTGTTTCAGAACATAGTTCATAGGCATAGGTAATGGAAGTGTAATGGGCAGGTTCTGTTATCTAAATCTCTTTTAAAAGTATGACTAGGAAAAATAGAGCAGTAGGAGAAATGACATATCATATGGAGCACTTTGTAGAATTTCATTTAAAAATCTACATTTCAAATAAGATGACTTAAAAAGGGACATGAAGTTGAGAGGGAAAAAAGGGTAAGGAACACTAGGGGAAGTTGGAGAGAGATATATCTGAATGGACATGAACAAAATAGGTTATATGAATGTAAGAAATCTAAGAATATTGTTTAAAGAATTCATTGTTCAAAGCACTATATCCATCCACTCACATTTAGGGGAGATAGAGTAGGAAACAAAAAAAGAAAAAGAGAAAAAAAGAACAAGGCAATATCCTTCTCATATGCACAGTGCTATTTTCTTAATATTTATAAACTAGATAATTTATCTGAAATAACTAGGCAAAAATGTTATCTGCTCTGTAGGTCTTACAATTGTATCTGTCTGGATTGTTACAAAAAGCTCCCAATATCTTGTTCATATTCCTCAAAACTACATTTTCCCAGTCTTATATACAAGGATTTAAAAGTTTGTCTCTCCCCGGACTTCCTAAATTTCCTCTTTCTTATTTGGTTTTATATATTCACTATCTTTGGCACTTACAACTCCCATTCCTATGAACACTTGATTTACGACAAAGGAGCTACAAGTATACAATGGAAGAAAGAAAGCATCTTCAACAAATG
>LOEQ01005630.1:0-17091 GCA_001685075.1 Bramus lutescens
CAATGGGGGCTGATGGAGAAGCCATTGATAAAGGCACTGGGACTTGTTTTTACATCATGTTCTGGCTTTTTGGGACCCTAGTCTATATGGATGCACAGCTCCCTAAGCATGGATGTAGGGGGGAGGGCCTTGGACTTCCCACAGGGCAGGATTCCCTGCCCTCTCTCAAGCAGGGTGGGAGAGGGAGGAGGGGGTGTGGGGGAGTGGGAGGGCATTGGGAGGAGGGAAGGAAGTGTAAATAATTGAATGGAAAAATTTAAAAAAGCTGTCTAGAAGTAAGCCAAGCTAAGACCCAACATTCATAAGAAAGAATAAGACTCTGTGTATTTACTTGGAAACTCAGTGGCAGGCACCCAGAAGAGCCAAAAAACAACCAACAATACTTCTTCCTCTGGGCCTCTAAGTCTCTTCTGTCTTATTTGTGCAGTAGAGTTAGTGGTAGTATTACCTGGCTATTTCTCCAAGATGCATGTGTGGCATGCTTAGGGCATGGCAGATGTTCAGACAGTGGTCCTGTTGTTGTTTGCTGTGCCTCCTGGACATGGATTCCTAATCTGGTAGTTCCTGCATTGTTCTATGCAGAGGCACACTCAGAACCTGACAAAGATAAGTCTATCCATCTCACTACTGAAATAGACAGGCTTCCCCGGGGATCAAGTAACGACAGAAAATCCCGATACATAGAGTTCTGTTGCTGGAAGCTCTGTGGCCTCGGAGATCTTTTTAGCAAAAAGTCAATAATGTCCTCTGAAATTATAAAAAATGTCCATTGCTGAGGTCACAGATGGTTTCTGGCCTCCTTAAAGTAGGAGCATGATGCCAGAGCAAGTTGAATGGTCAGCCAGTTGTTTCCTTTGATTCCTAGGAAGCATGGAGATTTCCCAGGCAGCTGCTACCTCTTGTAAGAAGCCGAGTTCCCCACAAAAATAATACTATTTACTGAGTGCTTGCCAGAGTTAAGTCGCCTTTCGGTTGCTCTCACTATTTCCTGTATTCGTCTCATGACTGCTATTATTATTTCATTTTATAAATGAGAGAAACAGAGCTTTGTGGATTGTTTAGATCCACCTAATCAAATTAAGTTTGATTTCCTGTCCCATCAACTACTGGACAATTCTAAAGCCTAATGCCCTCACTCAGTGCATCACCAAGCTTTAAAGTCAATGACATCAGCACCCTATTTTCAGCCACTCTACATACCTATATCACTTGACCCTCCCTTAAAGGGACAGGCATGGCTGATGCTATCAGCTATTGTCCTTGTCAATGCAAAAACTTGGGGAGCCAAATATTATTCATTCAAATTAACTTATTATGCTCTAAGTCATTTTATTATTTAATTTGTTATTACTATTCTGAAGCCAAATATTAATGAGCCTCGTCTAAGGAACACGAATTAAGATTGCCTCAAATCCCATATATCAACATGGTAACCATTTCTTGAAGTTTTTCTATTAACAGAATACAATGAAGAAATAAATCAAAGCATTTAAAAAAATACATTAGTGGAGACATCAGACAGGTAGGTTACAACAAAATAGGGAAGTCTTTGCTGTAGTATGGGATCACAGAAAGGCAGGGGTGAAAAGAATGGATTTCAGGAGAAACACAGAGGTAGGCACTAAATGGCTACTCAAGGAACTAAAACTGTCAAGAGATAAGTTAACTCTGGGCCTACAACACTCCAGCTCTCCACAGTAAGAGAACCGAGAGTCCCTGCACATTCTCCTTCAAAGACATCACTTTGTGTACTTTTGAGTTTTTTCAAAAATGTGATATTTCTTTATGATAGTTTGGGACCTCCCTTCTTGGTCTAGTCAAGCTTTTAACCAATAAAATATAGACAGGACTTTGAGTATCACAAAGAAACCAAACTGTTTTTAAATTTTTATTTATTTTCATTGTATGTGTATGTTTTTTTCCTTTATGTATGCATCTGTACCATGTTCATACATGGGACCTGTGAAGGCATTAGATCCCCTGGAACTGAAGTTACAGGCAGTTGTAAGCCACTGTGTGGGTGCTGGGAACCAAATTGGGTCCTCCACAAGAAAAGCAAATGCTTTTAACCACTTAGGCATCTCTCTATCCCCCTGGCAACATATCATTTTATCGGTAATTATTCTGTACAATCAAGCAAGTACAATTCTATTTGAATTCTTTAAAGATATTTTGACTACTTCCCAATATTAAATCCTCTCTGTGAAACTATATATTTGGCTTGGTGTAGCGGCATGCAATTGCAGTATCAGCACTTGGAAGCTGAGACAACAGGATTTTGAGTTGTAGCCAACCTGAGCTATATAGCTAAGCCATTCTCAAAAACAAGGGGCTGTTGAGATAGCTCAGCAGGTGAAAAGGCCTCGCTGCCAAGCCTTATGACCTGAAGTGGATTCCCTGGGCCCTACCTGACAGAAGGGGAGAACTAACTTGAACAAATTGCCCTCTGACCACTAGCTACATGTTTGCTACCGCATGTGTGCACATGTTCACACACACAAAATTATACGTAAAGTAATAAAAAAATATTAGAAAACAAAGAAACACATGTCTATCTCCACTCCAATGCAAATCTACAGATAATGAACAAGATTTGTGTTCTGTCTAGAATGTGTTAGATGGTACATTACCAAAAACTTAAGGCATGCCAGTCAAGCAACAAGGGGGTGCCATCTTCTGTAACAAGCAGAATGAAATAGGGGATTTCCTAAATTATGTAGTTCTGATCAAACCATCATTTTCATCATGTCCTGCTGTGTGCACCATGCTGCTCTGATCCTCAGCTACACTCTTGGCCCCAGGATGGCTATTGATTCAGGTACCAAATATCACATTGCCATGTACAGAGACTAAAAAGAAATGACTTCGTCCATACGCCTTAAACATTTCCCCCTGATTTTCACAGGTCAGGGTTCCTGACAATCTTCCTGTCTTCCTTTGCAGTTTTGCCTAAGCACCTCCCTGCCTCCATAAGCTGTTTATTTGAGGAAGGAGTCCTTTTCTCAACCACTGGTCTGAAGCAATCATGTGAATCCATTTCTCCTGCTAGTAGCAGGATCAGGAAGGGCATGACATATGCATTTCACCAGTGAAATAAGAGGAGAGATGGCAACCTATGAGAAGGGCATCCTGCCATGGGCAGCAATATGGATGAGGCTGGATGATGTGTTGGCAAGAGAAACAAGGATGACGTAGAAAGCCAGTATACAGCATGATATTTGTTGTTGGGGCTTGGGGAGGAGTGGGGCTGAAGGGATTGCTTGGTGGGTTTGCTTTTATCTGATTCGATTCTTGAGACACGCTCTTATGGTGTAGCCCAGGCTGACATTGATCCTTCAGCCTTCTCAGTACTGGGACTACAGTCATATACCATCACACCCTGTTACAACATGGTTACTTTTGTTCTGGTTTTTATTGCTTCGTTTGTTTGTTTGTTGTTGTTATTGTTCTAAGACAGTCTTTCACTATGTAGCCCAGCTAGCCTGGAATTTGCCATGTAGACCAAGTTTGACTTGAACTCACAGACACCTGCCTATAGCTGCCTCCCAAGAGCTCAGCTTAAAAGTTCACCACCACATCCAACTGATGTCTTCTTGTATAAATGCTCTGTGGAATTATCACTAAAAACAAGTGAATTAACATATTCATCACCTCAGTTTTCAGTGTGACTGTGTGAATATTATGCATGTATGTGTATGAACACAGCCCCTGTGTGAGCAGAGTACCTGACCTCTACTCCTTTGGCAAATTTCATATAGCAAGTATTATTATAGACTATAGTCACCGTACCCGACATCTGATCACCAAATGTATTCAGTTTATGCCAGAAGTTCAGATGTTTGATCACCGTCTTTAAATTTCCCCAGCCCTGACCCCTGCGTGTGCCATTTTACCCTCTGCCTCTGAGTCTGACATTTTTTATATTTTCATATAAATGAAAACAGGTAACATTTACCCTCTGTGTCAGCCCTGTTCCTGCCATTATGACCTACAGCCTCATCCATTTTGCTGCCCATGACAAGATGCCTTTCTCATTATAAAGCTATTGGAGACACCTTTCCCTGATGCCCCCAGCTACTATCCCTCCTCTTGTCTTATTGTCCAAATACATATTTCATGCCCTTTCCGAGCCTGCCACTAGCAAGGAGAAAGGGATTTGCATGGTTGCTTCAAACCAGTGACATTCTTCCAGGCAGCTAAGGGACGACCTCCTTCCCTCAAGCATACAAACTTGTAAGAAATAATAATAATAACAAATATAATAATAATAAATGAAGACTTAGATGTAACTGCAAGTAAAATGAAAGGTCGTTGGGCTGCTAGTAGGTGTGCAAAGGTGGCTTCTGTAGATACTACTGAGAGATTACACAATGGTCCAGAATTTACAAACGTTAAAGAGACATCTTTAGATATTCAAATTCTAAATCCTGGAGAGTTTCTTTAAAATCAGCCGAATTACTTTATGCTGGCAGTACAAAGAAGTTCCCATAACAAGTGAAATGAGATACCATGATTCAGTTAGGATTGAAAGGTTGCAGAGAATCGAACATGATGAGCCAATTTAAATAAGGGGTGGGGACTAGTCTAAGGACAAAGTAGAGCTCACAAAGCCAGATCCTGAAAATCCAGCCTCAGAATTTATAAGCTAGAGTCATCTGTAGGCACTGCGGAGAACACACTGATAAGGCTTCTCCCCTGGGCCCTCTTCCTGGCTTAGGAAGAGCTGTGAGCTCCGACCCCATGCTCCGTGTCCCCTTTGCAGACAGCCCTCAAGGACTGAGAGATGACTTCCTAAAAGTATGATTTGTAGTAGAAAGGGCTGGGAACTAGGTGGCCCCTTGAGGAGACCTGCATCACAACGTCCTTGTCTAAGAGAACAGATTCTGACTCAGCAGACTCACCCTTTGGACTCAGAAGATGAGGGTCTCAGGGATAGCCAGGCTCTTCGTGAGTCCCAGGGGCCGAACAGCCAGTCTCAGATAGATACTGCTGGCCCTCGGGATGTCCACACATGCACCGAAGTTGCTGCCAGGCAGTTAATTCAGAAGCTTTCTGTAACCCACTGGACTTACACGAGCTGAAGCGTGGGAGCAGTCACAGGTGTCTTTTGGGTCACTCATCTGCATGCCATGGAAAAGCAGAGTTGCAAGGATCTTGTTAACTCTCGCTTCTGTGAAGAGGACAATAAAATCACCCATTTGCTCTTGAAGATCAGTAAGGCAAGTAAAATGTTTACAATCCTACTGAGATTGTTCCACATCCCAGATAATATGATAAAAACTGAAAGCTAACACTGTGGCCTCTTTGTCAGGTACTGAAGTGGATCAATCAAGAGCCCATCACTTTGGAGTCAGTCTGTGGCAGACGTGGAAAACTAGTCTAGTAACCATAGCAACCTCTATACATCCCAGCTTATGTCTGTCTTTGTGATTATTTGAAAAAGTTTTAAGATAATTATGGAATTCCCTTTAACAAATAAGACTTGTTTATCTTAGAAATTAGGCTTGCAAAAGCTTAAGAAAGGATACAAAAAGTGGATTCAAACTCCAAGGCACATGCATGTTGGAGGTGTGCCAATATCACCCTGTATGGCATATAAGAAGAGCGAAAGTGTTTCAGTATAGGAACGGGGTGTCTGGAGTTTTTGTTTATTTTGTTTTATTGGGGGGGAGATCTCACTATGTAGCTCCATCTGCCTTGAATTCAGGATACTCCTTCAGACTCTCAATTACTGGCTGTATTCGTCAGGGTTCTCTAGAGGAACAGAACTGATAGAATGAAAACACACATACACACACATACATACTCACAGATGTGTGTATATGTTTTTGTGCATATATATTCATTATATACATATATAAAGGGATTTGTTTTAGAGTGGCTTTCAGGCTGTGGTCCAGCTAGTTCAATAATGGCTGTCTACCAATAGAAACTTCAAGAACCCAGTAGCTGTTCTGTCTATGAGGCTGAATGCCTCATCTGGTCTTCAGTATATGCTGGAATCCTGAAGAAGTGGGCTCTAATGCCACTACAGGAATGAACTTGCCAGCAAGAGGAAGCAGAAGCAGAGAGCAAAGGCTTCCATCTTCCGGGTTCTTTATATATTCTGCCACCAGATGACTCAAATTTAAGGTGGGTCTAATAATTTAAGCAATGATTCTAATGATTCAAGCAAGAAAAATCCCTAGAGGTGTTCCCAGATGCTTGGGTTTTAGGTAATTCCAGATGCAGTCATGCTGATAAGCAAGAACAGCCACCACGCTGGCATTAGAGGTAAATGTCACCATTTCTACCGTTCCTTGATTGTTAGATGCCCCAAGAGGTCAACACCTCCCTCCAATTCTACTCCCTTTCTCCTGGGCATAAGTTTAACCATTTTTGTCCCCCACAAAAGAACACCATGGATTATCTTCTTGGCCCATTTAAGGTGTTAATTTTTCAAATGGGAAAGCATTGCCTATACTTTGCCCAGGTGCTGTGACAAAGCAATGGCTGTTTCAGCTGCTGTTGTTTCAACTGTTATGATCTCATATGGGCTCGATGTTTCTGCCTTAACAAACGATGGAGAAGATCAGTCTGGCAGCCAGTAAAGTAAGGCCGCATGGCTACCATCACTCAGCGCTTCACAGCTGGGCCATGATTCCCTGTGGCTGCTTGCCAAGACTGGAAAGAAATGATTTCGGATTCCCCCTCTTTATTTGGTATGCCAAGGCAAGATAAACAGTACTTCCTGTTCACATTTGTCTCGGGAGCACGGTCCCCGCCAGGGATAATATGTGGAAGTGGCAAGGACCTAGTGCATTCAATTAATCAGGCCAAGATTACTCACCCAAGAAATGAAAGGGAAATTTTAATAGTTGGGAACTGAGTGAAAGTCGTATCCAGGTGTGATTAAGATACACTCCCTGCTTTAATTTAAATGGCAGGCTCTATTTTATTAGTCACCTAATTCTCCTTGGATTTCTCTTGACAAGAAACCAGGAAGTTATACATGTAGGGTAGGGGGGTTCCCCAGTGTCCTCAGGAGAAACCGAAGGCTTGATTCATCAAATGAGATAGTTTTGTGGCAAGCCAGCAATATTATTACTGGGTGTCAGCAAGACACTGGGTTCTTGAGTTCCCCTTGGTGTGGATGGTATCCTGAGTTCTGTAGATCCAACTTTGTTTCCAACTATAGAACCCAGAATTCTGCTGTGGACTTTGAGGCACAGGACTGAGAGAGCCCATTGGCACTGGCATAGCTATTTGTAATCCTCTGGTGGTTTGAGCAGGCTCCAACTCTCAGAGCATCCCTCCTCACTGCCCTTCCTGCCAAACCCCAGGATCAAAGCACTGTTGTGCCATGGCCAGGAGGACGCCATCACGAGATAAACGGATACAAACTTTAAGTCTGGGGGAAGAGCTAAGCAGAGACTGGATCTGTCATGGGTAAATAGCTTTAGCACTTTATAAAATAAAGGCCTAGGTCCCTGATTTGCAGGGAAATAATTATAATTACTAGTGAGATGCGCTCCTGAAGGAGGTCTTCGCACAAAACAAACTGCACATTCTATTGTCTCTGTTGCAGCCTGACACTCGCTGGTCATCTGCTCTGTGTGCTTGGAGATCCTGTGTAGCCCCAGATACCAAAACACGAGTGGGGTGGTGTGCAGGTAAATATCCACTAGCCTTTGTCTCTCAGTGAGTTCAGAAATGTTGTTGGTGCAAAACAGAGCTCTCACCTGTTAAGGATAAGAACTCATTTATTTTGCAGTCACATATGAATATCCATGATTCTGGGAACACGGATTTAGGTCCCCTTAACTACAATGTCATGAGGTTTTTATAGTTTCAAGGTGGGATATATTAAATAGATTTGTGGGACCATCTGGCATAACTGGAAAGCCTGTCCTTCTAAGAGATAGTTTTTTTTTTTTTTCTAGATTACTAGGCCCAAAATGGCCAACTGACTTCAGGCAGGACAAGTAACCCTATCATGTAATATGGGTCACAGATTAATCAAGCCTCACTCTCCTACCCAGAGAAAGAGTGACACTTATCATGTAGCAAAAGTAACAGCTGAGCTCTAGGACAAGGGCAGGCAAATCTCAGGAGACAGGGAAATTAAAGGAGAGGCACAGAGAGTTACCAACAGATGCAACACTTCATGCACCATGGGTGAGAGAGGATGCCCTAGGTTCCAGGGCTTTTATAAAGAAAGCAGAAAGTGTCTTTTTGTCAGGACCAGCTACCTAGCAAGTCACACAACAGGCACACTTACTGCTTATTTTCGCTGCCCTAGATATCTGAAGGCAGGGCTATGTTGCCTAAATTTTGTTCAGTCTTCACAGCCTTTATTCCCTTCAATAAGTCTCACATGTCCCATTCTTCTACCTCTGCCCCATAGTATAGGTCACACATCAACTATGCCCCCTTCTCTGCGATACAAGACCTCCCATTCTCTGAATGACCTGAAAAGGGGGCAGTATGCTTATCCCTTACTTCAAACTTTCACCATGTCGCTGCTGGCTTAATAAACCTCTGGCATGAAGGAAAATTAAGACTCAGTGCCTCTCTCCTGAACATCCTCTCCTATCCCTCTGCTCTAGTTTGTTTTCTATTGCTGTGATTAAAGAATCCTGGAAAGGAAAGGGTTTATTTTATTTTATAGCTTAGAGTATATCGTGAAAGGAACTCGGAGGAAATGAAGCAGAGACCATAGAGGAGGGCTGCTTACTGACTTGCTCTCTATGGGTGCACATCTTGCTTTCTAATACTACTTGGGACCACCAGCCTGGGGTGGTACCACCCAAATTCGGCTGAGCCCTCCCACATCAATTACTAGGCGAGAAAATCTCCCATAGATTTGCCTCCAGTCCAGTCTGACGGATGCTAACCTTTGATTAAGGTTCTCTCTTCCCATATAATTCTAGCTTGGGTCATGTTGACAAAAACTAAGCAACCCACCTCCCTAATACCTAACAGGTAGGCCTTAATAAACCAGGATCATGTCTGGATCTGGGCCTCAGATGCCATCTGATGACCTGCTTTGCTTTGAGCTTGGTGGAAGCTAGGGGTTGGCTATTGCACTCCAAAAAAGATTTTACCCAATAGTCATAGTAAATTACATCAGTCAATTAGGTAGGCAATGAAGGGCTATTAATGTGATCAAATATCCAAGGAAAAACTTGGGTCCAGGCACATAACATTCCAGATCTCTGCAATTTCACATGTTCTAATAAGCTGCCTTGTGAACTCTTTAATGTAGGTGTGTCTTCTCTTTTCTTCTGATACTTTCAATTCACAATGTCCTGAAGCAGACGGAGGGTATTCTGGGTGCAAGATTGGTGCAGGAGGGACCTTAGTGGGCTCCATGGTAGATGAGGGACATGGGCAAGAAACAGAATATGCTGTACAGAAAGAGCTTGGGTAGTATGGAGTTTATTGGGAAGGTGGGGAGAGAGAGAGAGATAAACAGAGGGAGGGGAAAGGAAGAGGAGAGGAGAGAAGGGGCAGAGAGAGAGTCTCTCTCTCTCTCTCTCTCTCTCTCTGGAAGTGGGCAGAGCTTCTCTTAAAGGTGTCTTTGCATCTAGGATCCTGGACTGGCCAGATCACCGCCTGGGCACATCCTGCCAGATGGCATGGCAGGCCAGCACAATGCCTAAATCTTAACACTGGGTATATCCTGGCAGGTACACAAAAGCCTCAGAATACAGCACAATTGAATAAACCCATGCAAATGGAAGGGCTCAGATTTGAGAAGGGTACAGAAATTTCATTCAGCTACATCCGAGGTTAGGGCAGGATCAATTCATTTCCAGTGTGTAACTAGAAGTGTTAATTGTCAACCTGACATAATTTAGAATCACCTGAGGAGAAAGTCTTGGTGAGAGATTGTCTATAGGTCAGGGAGACCTATAAGCACTTCTGTGGGAAAGTCCCTTGACTGTGTTAATTGAAGTGGAAAACTCACGCATTGTGGGCTGCACACAGCATGCATGCATCCATTCTCTCTCTACTCTTGTCTGAACATAGTAGCTGCATAAAGTTCCTGCCTTGACTTTCCCACAGTAAATGACTGCCACCTGGAATTGTGGGCTAAAATAAATCTTTTCTTGCCTAAGTTGCTTTTTGCCAGAGTATTTTACCACAACAACATAAACAAGTCAAGGACATAGTGTGAAGAACAAGGTCTTATACTTCCCAAATTGTCACGGTGTTAAGAGGTGAAGGCAGATGCACAAGAAGGTGAAAGCCAGGTGCTTTGGTACACATATGTAATCCCAGCACTTGAAATGGCAGCTTCAAGACAATCTCAGGCTATATACTACAACCCTTTCCAAAATTAAAAATGAAAAATTTTCGAAAAGGAGATTGGATGTCTCAGTGGTTAATAGTACCTGTTGCTGAGGTCCCAGGTTCGGTATGCAGCCAACACACATTGGCTCCTTATGGCCTGTAACTATAGTTCCAGAGGATCTATTGCCCTATTCTAGCCTCTACTGACACAAAGCACACCCACAGTACATAGACATAAATACTGCCAAAATACTCATATACATAAAATGAAAATAAATATCTTTGGTGTAGGAGTTCCTTTCATTGGTTGCTTTCATTGGTTAATGAATAAAGAAACTGCCTTGCCTGTTGATAGTGCAGAACTTAGGTAGACAGGGAAAACAGAACTGAATGGTGGGAGGAAGAAAGTAGAGTAAGAGAGAGCCACCTTGGAGCCACCAGAGTCAGACATGCTGAATCTTTCCCAGTAAGCCACTGCCACGTAGTGTTATACAGATTAATAGAAATGGGTTAAATCAAGATGTGAGAGTTAGCCAATAAAACTCCAGAGCAAATGGGCAAAGCAGTGTTTTGATTAATACAATTTCTGTGTGGTTATTTCAGGGCTAAGCTAGCTGAGTAGCCAGGAAATAAAATGTCCCTGCCCCTGATACATAGAATCAAACATTAACTACTCAGAGAGTGAAAGAAAAAAAAATGGTAGCTGTCCAGCATATCTATTCATAAACAAGTACCTATATCTGTGTAAACAGACTGCATGTCTAAATGGAGATAATATATATCCATTTCTATTTCTATAGATCTGTGTGAACCTTTCTCAGCTCAATTAGCTTTCCTGGTGCCAGAAGCCATCTCCCTCATCATTTCTGCATGTGAGACTATACAGACGCTGTCAGACACTCTCATATCATCATGTTGAGTTCTGATTAAAAGTAAGTCATTGTTATATATTTCTCCATGAGGCATAAGCGCATCTAATTTTCAGTAATACCTGACCCTGACACAGCACCACCTCTGGGTTCCAGTAATAACCATCCCTGTGCTCTTAGGGAAAGTTGGGGACCAAAGTTGAGTTTTCTCAGGGTAGCGGACTCAGCAGCCTCCAGGCATGATTAGTTTTGTGGAGAGGATTGCCCAGAGTCCTGCAGGTCTCAAGACTAGTCAGACTACCCTCTTACCACCATGGTAAGAGACAGTGCCCCAGTGTTCCCTTTTAAATGTTATTAGCACACACCATGCTTTGAGAAACTTAGATTACTTAAGTTGCTATCACCTCAATCATTTATGGTCTTTGTGGTGATAACATTCAAAAATCCTCTCTACTTGCTGCCTTGGAATATATGATACAACAGTGTTACATCATCCTCTCTATAGTAGAATGGCAACCCTTAGTACCTAGTAAAATATCCAGCTGTGTCTTAGTATCCATTAAAGTATCATTCATCGAATGTATTAACAGAAAAAGCAAGCAGGGTGACCATGGAAGTAAGGATCTCTACCCATAGGAAAAGGCCAAGCCTGCTTGGGACCTTTGCTTTGGTGTCTGACTTCCCAGCCAGACTGAAGTTATCTTACTGCATCTTCTGTAATCAGAAATTGTGCTGTCAGCATGAAATTGCTTGAGATATCTGGACTCTTCACCTAAGGCCTCCTATCTGACACTCTCCCAAAGCAGAATACACATAGCTTTCCAAAGCTTCTCCTTCACCAACATCCTGGCATTCTATTCCAGTGGTTGCTATTTCTCGAAGCCACGGGAACCACCGTGGTATTGACCTCTGCCCTGGTTCTCTTTAACTTAGCTTTACACAGCCTAGAGTTCTCTCAGAGGAAAGCCTCAGCTCAGGAACTGCCTACATCAGATTAGCCAGTGAGCACATCTACGGGAGACTGTTTTGATCACTGAGGTAGGGCCCAGCTCACCATAACTAGCACCTTCCCGAGGCAGGTCTTCCTGAACTGTCTGAGACTACTAGCTGAGCATGAATCAGCAAGAGATCCAGCAAGCAGCATTTCTCCTTTTTTTCTGCCTCAAGTGGCAGCCCTGACTTCCCTCAGTGACAAATTGTGACCTGGAAGTGTAAGACAAATAAATCCTTTCTTCCCCTGAGTTGCTTGTGGTCAGAGTGCTTTATTACAGAAACAGAAATCAAAACTACACCAACCCTTTTGTTCTTCCCATAGAGATCACAGCAGAGACGGTAGCTGGGATCATATGCCCCACCGCACACTCTCAAGTGACATCTTTCAGAATCATTTCATCCTCATTCTTGCTACCAGTTGCTAGCAAGCCTGAGCAACGTGATTTACCACTAGAGACTTTTTTTTTAGCTTTTTATTTATTTTTATTATTCTTTACATATAATTTATTGTTGTTGTATTCTTTCCATTGCCCAACTTCTCCCAGGTCTTCCTATCTCCCATCCACCTAAATTCATGCTTTCTTCTCCATCCCCCCCCCAAAAAAAAGCATAAAATAAAGGTTAAAACAACCAAACAAAAAGAAATACATTTAAAAATATACCAAAAGAACACAAAAAGTCTACTGAAACAGTGAGGAATCTATTTTCTGTAAGAGCACTCCTCCTGGCTTACCCTGGATTGTGGTTGATAGCCCAGCAGCACACCATTGGAGTAAGTTTATTTTCCCTTTCACAGAAAGCATCCATTGCAAAGAGCTTCTCGGTTAGGGCTGAGCCTTTGTGTCCACTTCCCCTTCCCAGCACAGGCTGTTCGTCTGACTTGAGCTGGAACAAGCCTCACACCCACCGTCACCGTCTCTGTGAGTTCTTGTGTGCTAGAGCCCTATTGTGTCTGACCCTTACGATCGCTGCACCTCTTCTTCCACACAGACCCCGAGCCTTGCGGAGAGAGCCTTGATAAAAGCATCCCATTTAGGGCTGACATGTTTTAGAGGGGCAGACCTAAGACCACAGACAGGTGGGTTATAGCTTAAAACTCTGAGGGCGGTACAGAATGCGGGTGAACCTCAGTGCTTAGGCCAGTTACTCCTCGCCAAAGTAACTTCATCATCGTCGAAGGGGAGCGGCCGTTTTCATGTAGTTTCATGCTGATTTCAAGCTCACCTGGCGGTGACAGCAGGCCACCCACCCGGCTCTCAGGCCTCCCACTCGCGTCCCTGTGGTCCTCAGCCCTGCTTTCCCTACAGTTGGCACCACACGCGTTCCTTCTGTGCCAGGATCTATCCTGAAGCCATTTCCTTCTTTACATTGGCTCCATAAGATCATTTGAATTCATTTCAATAGCTTGTATTTCCCAGGATCGGCTGACTGCTTAGAACTCAGAGTTCTGTAGGGACAGCAGAGATGGCCTTTCTGAGGTCAAGGTAGATTTTGTGCGTAGCTTCACCTTCACTTACACATCCAAGCAGAGATGGCCTTTCACATCCAGTAGTGCCTGGCCTGTGCTCAACTGCACCAGCCCTGCTGAACCACAAACACCAAGCACAGTCGCGATGCTCACACTGTTCACAGCACAACCCAGGCCTTAGTTTGCAGGCACCTTGCTTCACAGCATCTTGGAGCGGCATCCTCCAAACCCCTTCCCACTGGGTTTGCCATTCTTGCACTCCCCAGAAGCAAATTCCCTCCCTCAGACTGGAGTAAATTGCTCTCCTCAGGTCTCATTTCAAACCACATTAGCCATTCAGGTGTCTTCTAAAGATTCTCTTGAGGTTTTGGCTACCTCTGAGGCTTTGGTCTGTATTTTGGACCACTATGACAAATAGCAAGTAATGAGAATGGAGATATGTGCCTTAGGCAGAATACAAAAGGGAAATTAAGGGGAGTTGGGACTGAAATGAAGGCACTCAGCCAGAATGTGGTTCTTCTAGAGTTTTCTATCTGCTATGATCTCTATGGGAAGAACAAAAGGGTTGGTGCAGTTTTGATTTCTGTTTCTGTAATAAAGCACTCTGACCAAAAGCAACCTGGGGAGGAAAGGGCTTATTTCATTTCATCTTACAGCCTATAAGTTCATAACAAAGGGAAGTCAGGACAGGAACTCAAGGCAGGAGCCTGGATGTAGGAACTATAGCAAAGACCATGGAGGAACACTGATTACTGGCTTGCTAAATTTGTATTCTTATACATCTCAGGACCTCCTGCCCCAAGTGACACTGGCCACAATGGGCTGGGCCTTCTCATATCAATCATTAATCAAGAAAATGCCTCCCTAAAGGATAATCTGGTGGAAGTATATTTTTTCAACTGAATTTCCTTTTCCTAGATAACACTAGCTTGTGTCAATGTGGTAAAACAAAACAAAACTAAGCAAAATAGCATACTGCTTCAAATTTCTCACGGATAAAAGTCAAAAACATCAGCAGAGCAGTCAAAGCCAGGGAAGAATGCCTCCTTTGTAAAAGAGTTATCACAAATACCATGAATGAGAGCATTAACCTAATAAATGCTGACTTAGAATGTACGCCAGTTTGAATTTCCCTTTACCACAATCCCCCCCATGCCCTGGAACAATCTATCCTATACCTACCTTACAATCTCAATCACAAAAGAGGACTCCTCCAGGTAAGTGCAAAACATCCGAGAATGGCAGAAAGAATTATAATCACTTTGAATAGACCTCTATGGGATGCAGGACGTGCCATCCCATTGGCTGGATCCCTGGAGGAAGCCAGCTGAGTACCTACATTCAACATTCTCTGTTTCCTGGCTGTGGATGCAGTGTCACCAGCTGCCTCACACCCCTGTCATCGCAATGGTGGACTGTGCTGCGCTGTCAAATATAAAAATATAAAAATAAAGCCCTCCTTCCTTAAGTTGTTTTTGCCAGGCATTGTGTCACAGCAACAAGATAAGGGACAGATACATCAGTTCACATGCTTTACCTAATTTTTAAACCACTCCGTTTTTAAAATTCACTTTATCTTTAAGGCTTATTGCAAAGTGCATCCTTTGAGCAATATAAATTCAAAACCAGCATTATCATAGATACCTATGACTGAGATACATGAGTGTGCCTTTCCCACTATATATATAGGTATATATATTATGTATTGAATATAAATTAAATAGAAAACATGGCTGGAGTCTCACGGTCCAGCCTGCCTGAAGCATCCACAGGCCTGCCTGATGCTATTTGGCTCAAGTGGGCACCATTATAATGAGCAAGCATAAGGTGGAGAAATGGGAGAGAAAGAGGTAGAATGGTTTGTGTGCTGTGGTGAGAGTCTGAAGAAGCAAGGGTGGTGTGCAATGCGCTGATCCTGCTCGCCACCTTTGAACAAGGTAACTTCTGGACCTGGGCTGCTGCCTAGGGCCATATCTGGGTCCATGGTTCTACTACAGCCAGGGTCTGTGTTGACACCCATGACCCATCTCACCACCAAGGCCGTGGTGATGCTCAGGGGTTTGGGCCACCACCTGTGGCCATTCTGGTGCCCAAAGGCTGTGCCACCACTGGGACCATGTGGATCTGAGTGGCCTGTGCTGCCACCGGGGAACTTGATGACATCTGGATTTGGGCCTGCAGTAATCCATGGCTTCAGTAATCACTGAAGGCTGTGTGGATGACTGGGGTCTAGTCAAACACCTGAGTCCACGTTGGTCTCCGAGGGCTATGCTGCTGCTGGAGCCATGCTGTCTGAATGGTCTCAACTGCCACTTGGGCTATAGTATCATCTGAGTGTGGGCTGTAGCTTAGGACCATATCTGGGTTCATGGTCCTACCACATCCAGGATCTGTGGCCCGTGGTACTACCAAAGGCCACATGGATGCCTGGGTCTAGGCTGAAATCTTTGACGACGTTGGTGCCCAAAATTCATGCTGACACCAGGGCCACAACTATCTGAATGGCCTATACTGTCACCTGAGTCTATGATGTCATCTGGGTCAGGGCTGCTGCCAAGAGCCTGCCACTAGGGCCATGCCAATCTGGGTGGCCTGTGCTGTCACAGGGGGCCATGGTGTTGTCAGGCCGTGGACTGCTACCCTGGACCAAGTCTGAGTCTGTGGCCCAGCAGCAACCAAGGTCTGAGTTGATGTCCATGGCTCCTGTTGCCACCAGGGGCTGAGAAGATGGCTGGGGTCTGGACAGTCACCTGAGAGCATGCTGGTGTCCGAGGACCTTGCTACTAATGAGGCCATACTGATCAGGGTGACCTGTGCTGCCACAGGGGCCATGGTGATGTCCAGGCATGACATCATGCTGTCATGGGCATGTCTAGGTCAGTGTTCTTGATGCAGCTTGGGTCTGTGATGATATGTGATGTTAGCACAGGAAGTAATCGGAACCATGCGTTTTGAAATACAATGGACGTGCTGAGCCAGCCTGCCCCTCACTGGCCCTAGGATAGCTGCCTCTTCCCCTCACTGGGCATTGCAGCAGGAGAGCTGGCCCTGCCCCACCATGTGAGCACTAGTCCCCACACTTCGGAGAAATGGTGCCACTCCTCACTGCTGTGGAACAATCGTGTTGTTCACTGTAAATATGCATTGCTCTCCTTGGTTAATAATAAAGAGCTGACTGGGCTGTAGCTGGGAAGGAAGAGATTGGGTCTGAGAGCCAGACTAGGAGGTGATGTAGGAGTGTCTTCTATCTATCTGTTGCTTACATTGGTTAATTAATAAAGAAAACTGCTTGGCCTGATAGGTCAGAACATAGGTAGGAGGGGAAGACAGGACGGAATGCTGGGAGAAAGTCAGGCAGATGCCATGAAGCTCCGGCCCAAGATGGACATAGGTTAGAAACCTCCCAGTAAGCCACCACATCATGGTGCTACACAGATTATTAAAAATGGGTTAATTAAGATGTGAGAGTTAGCCAAGAAGAGG
>LOEQ01005630.1:18382-28886 GCA_001685075.1 Bramus lutescens
AAGAGCTAATAAGAAGACTGAGCTAATGGGCCAATCAGTTTATAATCTTATGGAGACCTCTATGTGATTTTTCTTTGGGGCTTGCCGGCTGTGGGGTACCGGGTGGGACGGAAACTCCAACGAGCAGGCCCCTTCATGTTACAAGGAGGATGCTGGGAAGAAGAAGGACAGGTTCAGGAGGAAATGCCGGAGATGCCATGAGATGCAGAGCAAGCAGGATGGGAGGTATGTACAAGAGGTAAACAAGCTTCAGGGAAGCACAGAGATTAATAGAAACTGGTTAATTTAATAAGCTATAAGACCTAGCTAAAAACAAGCCCAAGCTATCAGCTGAGCATTTATAATTAATATTGAGTTTCTGTGTGGTTATTTGGGAACCGGCTGGAAGAACAGAAAACTCTGCCTATAGCTCATCGCTGGTATTGGAGAGCTAGCCTCAATGGCATGGGCCTAGGAGAGCTGGTTCTGCCCCTAGCCCAAGGGACAATCTCAGTGGCCAGGACCTATTAGGTTAGCTACCACCCAGACCCACACCCTGGGCCTTGGGTTGGCCCACTGTAGCATCTACCCTACCTATGGCCTGCTGGAGTACATGAGGGACTTGTTCTACAGAATAACTGCAGAAGCTCCATGACTTGGGGCAATGACAGAATACACAAGAGGAGTTTTGATGAGGGCCCTATTATTGATTTTTTTTTTTACTTTTTGACTCTTTGGGTCCTGCCACCCAGCTCCCAAATACACAGAGTTTTACTCATTCTTATGAAGGCCCGGCCTTAGCTTGGCTTTGGCTAGCCAGCTTTCCTTAAATTATCCTGTCCGCCTTTTGCCTCTGGGCTTTTATCTTTCTCAATTTCTTTACTTATTTCTCCACGGCTTGCTGTGTAGCTGAGTGGCTGGCCTCTGATAGCCTCCTTTCCTTGTTCTATCTTGCCCTTCCTTTTTCTTTTCCCAGATTTCTCCTTCTATTTATCCTCTCTGCCTGCCAGCCCCACCTAGCCATTCTCCTACCTTGCTATTGACTAGTCAGCTCTTCACTAGACCATCAGGTAGGTATTTAGACTGGCAAAGAATCACAGCTTCATGAAGTTAAACAAATGCAATATAAAAGAAAGCAATGCATTTTTGCATCATTAAAACAAATGTTCCATAGCATGAACAAATGTAAGACATCTTAAAATAATATCTAACACATATATAACATATAATAATAAATAACATATTTATAACCATAACAGGGCCCTGTGATGATGGTGTGCTAAAGGCCATGAACTAGACCAATGACTCACTGCAATGAACCTTTTGCAGGTGGGGCTGGTTGGAAAAAAGGGTATACCGCATGACACACTGCTAAAATGAATGAAGAGGTGTTGGGAAGACAGAAGAATGAGGTGTTTTGTTTGTTTGCTTGTTTTGTTTTTAATTAATTAATTGGGCCATGATGCTGTGCTGAGGAGCAGATATGGAGCAGATATGGAGTGACTGGGAAGTCAGTGAGGTTGGGTGCATGCTATAAAATTCCCAAAGAATCAATAAACAATTATGTTAAAAAAATATGTAAAACATGTACTATCTCTTTCTCTTACCATTATTTAATAAAACCAATTCTCTCTCATGCTAACTTGGCCTGAAATTCTTCTCTATGGTAGGTATAAGTTAGAAGCCCAGTCACACCTGTGGAGAGCTCCTTCGGGGGAGTAGCAACAACAGTCTACCACTGAAAAAACACAAGAGAGAAGCTTTTAGACCAAAACTTTGTGACGGTACTATAGGCAACTCTACAACCAACCACACCCCAGTATACACCCATACCAAGACTCACACACACAATCCATTTTTATATTAAAAAAATATGAGTTTCCCTCATTTTTAGTAGTTCCCTAAGAATATTGTGCAACGTATTTCGATCATATTCTTCCATCTTCCCCACCATCTCCTCACCCACTCAACTTTGTGTCCTTTTTGGTTTTTCAAACCCATCAAATAGAGTTTGTCCTGTCCTTATACTCTTGGATGGCTTTCCACCGGAGCATGATTGACCTACCAGAGGCTCACCCTTAAAGAAAACGGGCTCTCCCTCTCCTAATAGCAGTCAATGGCCCCAAGCTCCTTAGCTAGGGGTGAGACTTCGTACCCACCTCCCCCTCCTTGATGGGGTTGTTGTCTGGCTTCTGCAGCAGGATGTAGATTGCCAGGCCGAAACAGGAGCATGATACCCCATCCCCCACCCCATGCATATTTGAATGGTTTTACTCTTAGGCCTTCTAAGTCACTTTTTTCTTCCACAAGTCATTCACAATTTGTCAGTTCTTCCATTTTTTTTTTAATGGAAGACTGCTCACCATAGCAACATGGGTACTAAGAACAGACCAATACTCAGAAAATTAGCATGCCCTTACAGAAGGTAACACACTCATTTTACAAAGTCATCCATATTTTTTTCACAATAGCCAAGATATTGATTCAGCTTAGGTGTCCATCAGGAGATAAAGAGGTAAAGAAAATGTGGCATTTATACACAATGCAATTTTAATTCAGTCACTAAAGAGTATGAAATTATGCTGGTTTCAGAGCAATGACTAGAACTGTGTCATCATCAAATCATGTGAAATATGCCAGACTTTGAAGGATTAGCATATGGGACCTCTATTTTTTTAAAAGAGACATGAAAGTAGAAGGGACACTATTTGAAAAGAGGAAAGGAGGAACATTGGGGAAAATCGAATCAATGCATGATGTATATTCACGAGAATGTCTTAATGAAGCTCACTATTTTGTACAATGAAAATGTACTAATTTTAAAAAATGACCCATGAGATCATATACTCCCCATGAAAGAAAATGAAACATTAGTCATGAACACACACCCTAGAAAAAGAAACTGAATCTGACCTAGTTCCTAGATGCAGCTATTAATTTGAAAGAAATACAAAGAACTTTCTAGAGGAACAAATCCATCACCGTCACTAGGGAGGTAGTTTCAGGAGAGCCTAGAATCAGGAAAATTAATCAACCATTGCCATGCACAGGTCCACACACCCCAAATCCTTGAATTGTGAAAATACCAACTTCTTAGATATAAAAGAGAATTGGAAAATTGAACGAACATTTAACATAGTTTGTTTTAGCTGTGGGCAAACATAATTGAATTTTTGAAAGGAAGAGTGGGTAAAAAACCAGAAAAACATGTTTTCTGTTCCCACCCCTTTCTTAAGTGGCTGTGTCACTGAATGTCAAAGGAAGGCAATTGAGAACATTCTGCTCTGAGTCCTGGGTTGCACCCTTGCATCTCACCTCTGGGACACTAAAAGTACCTCTGAGAGCTTCCTCCAGCCAGGGAGGACAATAGGACTTGCCTCTGCTCAGCTTTCCTGCAAGTAACACCCCATTCTGCAGATCAACTGATTGTTGAATTCCTTTGTCAGCCAAGATTAACTTCAAAGGTATAAGAGGGGGAAACAGACTATGAGGAGACAGGTACCCAAGCCTGCCCTTCTCTCTCTGGCTACTGAAGACAGCAACTGCATCTTCCTTAATTCCATTTCTACCAAACAACCAATTTCATGGGTACCACCTGCTCAACAGAGATTAGTAAAACCTGCCATCCCTAACTGGCAAATGTGGTCATTTTAACCGTGGATGTAGCCAGAGGTTTTTAAGGCAAAAATCTGGCCTTCAGCAACCCCGGCATGCTAGGCTTGACAAACCTATTTTTAGCTTCTTTGTGGGCCTAAATGAGGAGTCTGCATTTTAGCAAATGCAGCACCTACCAAACTCCTGTCTCATACAGCACCCTCCCACCTAGAGTTGAAGTCCATATTTCTTCCTTACTAACTAGTGGAAAAATTAAAAGCACTCTTGTCCTTGAGACTTCTCTGCAACATGCTGTGTTTTTGTAGCCAAGGCCAGTCAGTGTTCAACTGGTCTCACTGGCCTAAACTGACAGGTTCTCAATCACTATGTAGCTTGACCAGTTCACAGCAAATTCAAAAGGAGACTAGCTGGTAAATTCTATGAAGAAAGGTAGGGAAAGTTCTCTCACTCTTCCAAAACAACTGGCAAAACATAATATAGTCAGAAAAAGCTTTTTCAGAGTTCTGGAAATTAACCAAAGGCTGACAGTGCCTGAGGGAGTATTTATGCAAGAAAAGTAGCGAAGTCTTAGGGAAAAAAAAAAAAAACAGGAAGCTTTTAAGGAAGGTTAGGGCCACCCCTATCTTCTGCCTTAGGTCAGCAATCTGAGAAACAGATTTCTTATTCACAAAGAACTCCATTAAATGGGTCTGTTTGGTAGTTTACTGGAAGATCCACCTAGAAAGGTCTGTCTACGTTAGTGGCTCCCTGTTAAGAGCTTCAGAGATTCAAGATACTTTTCTGGAAATTTGCTAGAAACTGTCAGAATAATATGGCTGCCTGAGGCAATGGGTGACCAGATATGGCCAATGACAAACTAATCCAAAGCATGCAGAGAGAAACAGGATTGAGCTGTCCACTAGGGCTGTGCAAAGCTCTGGTAGCTCTTAGGGAATCTAGAAGACCCCAGGAATCACCACATAAGTTGTGCTCCTGTGCAGTACGTGAAGATGGCCCTGAGCAGCTACCGCAAGGACAAACACCAGACAAACAAACAAAAATGTGTGTTGGGGTAGACACAGACGTGTGCCTGTTCTCTCTTGTCTGTAGGTCAGAGAGTCTGAGCTTGTTTTCACTCTTAAAGTTGTTGACAACAGGTGTGGCTACAAAACCAGATATCTTGACCCAGGGTGTGGGTACTTGGTGTTTTGAACATTAAGATGGCCCATAGAGGTGGAGCCATTCCACCCTGACAAAAGGTCAGAGAATTTAAACATACTCCTGTGCTCCCTTTTTAAAATAGGAGGTTTGACATAAGGAGTGGCTGCCTACAGGATACCTGATATAGGGTGAGTTCACTGCCTCAAACATCAAATGCTTTACTCAGGAATTAATGCCTTGATATCTCAAGTATTAACAAGTAACTGTTTTGGTTGTCCTTTGTGTCACGGTAAAGCAGTCTCCCCCTCCCCCTCCCCCCACACTTTTGTATTAAGGTATAAAAAGTGCATGGAAAATAAACACCAAACGCAGAACTCAAAATTCAACAGTCAGTATTCACTGAGTTGCCCTCCTGGTACTATCCTATGTTTTAAAAATGTTTAAAAATCTATGCTGGCTTGTGGCAGGCAGAAATGTCAGAGCAGTGGCCCGGGCAGTGGTAGCGGGCATTTGCTGGTGGGTCTCAGGCGGCAATAAGTCCCAGGAAAGTGCAGAGTCCCAGCAGCGGGCTCATGGGTGGGAGACATGTGGGCAGACACAATGTATGGAATAGAATTGGACATTTATTACTTAAAGAAGGGGGGAAAGAGAGAGGGGGGAGAGGGAAGAGAGAAGAAGAGAGACAGGGACAGTGGGGCCCCAAGAGACACACGCGCATGCCGAGAGAGAGAACAGAGATCCAAGATGGCGGGGGAGGCGGGCAGGGTCACTGGGAGTGGGCGTGGCTTGCCTCTTAAAGAGACAAAAACCATAACACTATGTCTCTGTGTTTCTTTCTTATCTCTGTTCTTCCTACCTAATGTTTCTAATCCTTATGCCCCGACCCTGAAACATACAAACTCACTGTGACTAGACCATGGCAAAAGTCACCCCAAAAAGGTGGTTTACAGCGACTGTGATCACAAGTATTTACCATCCCACATCCACCTCTTCAAAATAGCATAATGTCATCTGCAGTTCCCCATGTTGTCACAAATGGTAGAAATCCTTGGAAGGAGGGTAGAAAATGGTAAGGGTAGGGAAGGGGTGATGGTTACCAAAGGACACAAAGTTTCAGTCGACCATCAGGAATAAGCTTAGTAATCTAGCACCAGAATGATGACCATAATTAATAATTCCACAATTACTAAGAGTAATTTTTCAACAAATATACACACAAGCAGTCTTTGTAGTGCAGGATGTATTTATGAATTTAATCATCTGATAACACAAACATGTCAAAATATTCCACAAGTACATAAACTTACTAAATGTCAATTTACAAAGCTCCTTACATTTTTAAGTATACTTTAAAAGCAAATAGATAAGACTTTTTCAGATAACCACAAATTCTAAGCAGGTAATTAAACCTAAGGCTAAACCTGTGACCTAAAGACTGCATGCAGGTTTGAAAAAAAAAAAAGTTAAGGCCAAATTGTCAGCTACCTCCTTGAGACTTGACAGTACACATCTGAACACACAGAGAACCCATCACAGATGCCTCCTCTTCGAGTTTCCAGGTGATCTGGGAAACTCTAACCATTCTCTGGATAATAAGATAAACTGAAGGCTGACTTCACTGGCTATGTGAGGTGAGGCTGCTACCAACAGCCTGGGGAACTCTTCCTTAGGAACCTGCACTCACATAAAGCTGGCTTCTTGACTACACCCCCAGAAAAGAATCAAGATGTGTATAAATGCAGCAAGAATTTTGAAAAGAGAACAGTGAGATGTCTTAGTAGGGAAATTGTTTCCTGCCAAGCGTGAAGACCTGAGTTCAAACCCCAGGACCCACAAGATAGAAACAGAGAACTGTCTCCAGCTGGATGTCATGCTTCCTCCATAGCAGATATGGACACACATTCACAAAAATAAAGAAAGAAAGAAAGAAAGAAAGAAAGAAAGAAAGAAAGAAAGAAAGAAGGAAAGAAAGAAGGAAAGAAATAAGTGTAATTTCTTAATTACAAAAAGGAGAAAGTTGGAGATGTGGCTTAGTGATAGAGTGCTTGACCAGCTTTCTTGAGGCCCTGGGTTGAAGCCCCAGAACTGCAGAATCAGAAAAGAAGATGATTGACTGAGCCTAAATTCTTTTGACAGAACAACCTATTGTGCTAGAGGCTCAGTCGAGCTTCATTTGAGGTAAGAAAAATAAATGGCATAGATTTTGTTCTTTTAAAAAACGAACCAAAAGAAATTCCAGATTTGAAGAGTATAATAATTGAAGTAGGGAAGTCACCAAGGCAACTGAACATCAGATCTGGGCTGGCGGGATGAAGATGGGGAAGTCTGAAGACAGAGTAGCTGAGGTTATCTCATCTGGGAAGACCTAAAGGCAGAGTAGCTGGGGTTATCTCATCTGGGAAGATCTAAAGGCAGAGTAGCTGGGGTCATCTCATCTGGGAAGATCTAAAGGCAGAGTAGCTGGCCAATAGAGTAGACCCTTCTCCTAAAGGCAGAGTAGCTGGGGTTATCTCATCTGGGAAGATCTAAAGGCAGAGTAGCTGGGGTCATCTCATCTGGGAAGATCTAAAGGCAGAGTAGCTGGGGTTATCTCATCTGGGAAGATCTAAAGGCAGAATAGCTGAAGTTATCTCCTCTGAGAAATGAGGAAGAGAGTGAAGAGGCATGAGTAGACCTTGAGACCTACGGACCCCACCAGGGACGCAGCTTGAGGAAAACACAGATATTATGGCATGAGTCAGTGGTGCCAACCATGTGACTCAGGATGGGCTAATAGCCCCTCAGTGTCTGCACAGTTTAAAATAGGAATTTCCCTTGTGTGATAGTGTTTGAAGACTGAGGCAGGAAGAGCATAAATTAGGTCAGCATGAGTCTCATAATAGAAAAAAAGCAACCAACCAACCAAGCAAGCAATACCAGACAGGATGGGGGGGGCAACACAAAACATCTTTTTGTGGCATGTGAATTGCATCTCAATAAAAGTCAATAAAGGCTTAAAAGGAACCAGTAATTCAGTCTCTTAACACTGGCAGAGACTCAGGTGAATTTCAGAGGAGTTATGCCTTCCTCTCCCAGCCCTCACCCTGGCATATAGACATTTGCTGTAGATTCTTAGCATACTTCCTTTTTGGTTTTCCTTTCTGGGTTTTCCCCCCCTTGGGACAATAAAAAAGAGAGGACGGTAACCCCAAAGCCAAAACAAAAGAAGCAAAAAGAAGGAAATACGGCAGCTATCTGGAAAAAGACAGTCTGTGTTTGACAATTCTGTATTGTGCTGTTCTGCTTTAACTAAGTAGCTTCTCCCAGTGCAAAAGGTATAACATCCCTTAGTGAGGAACAAAAGCTCAGAGATGGGGTTCGGCTGGCCCAGGATCACACAGCTGAGAAAATGGCTCACTGGGGACCCCATTCAGATCTAAAGGTAGCACCACTGTGAACAATGGTAAGCCACTCTCTTCTACTCTTAAAAAAATTACTTTGAGGGCTGGAGAGACGGCTCAGGGGTTAAGAGCACTGCCTGCTCTCCCAAAGGTCCTGAGTTCAATTCCCGGCAGCCACATGGTGGCTCACAAGCATCTGTAATGGGGTCTGGTGCCCTCTTCTAGCCTGCAGGCATGCACACAGACAGACTATTGTATACATAATAAATAAATATTAAAAATTATTTTGATATAACAGAGTTGAGTTCACTGCTTCTCAAAACACAGCAAATTGTGTGTGCCAATAGATTGTTTTTAGAGTTGTCAAAACCCAAGTTACGCACAAACTGAAGGCAATGCTGACATGGTGCCCCTAGGTGTGGGGTGGGGCTCAGTGTGGGTCCTAGGAAGCAGCAGGAAAGAGTCACATTTAAAATGAGACTTGCCTGGCCATATACATTTGCATTAAGTGTCACACGTGTCCCCACCTCCAGTCGTCAGTTCCTTCCATGGAAACAATGGAATGGCTGAACAGAACATGAAGAAGACTTGATTCTCCCTGCCCATACACAGGGTTTATTGAAAGAGGAGTAGGCATCTCACTACTTAGGTCCATTTTCCCAGTGTGTGTGTGTGGGGGGGGGGAGCTTTCCAGCCCCTCCCTGCAATTAGCATCATTGAGACAGACATCTAGGAATTCCTGGGACCCAGACACCACAGCCTCCTGCTGACTCCTTCACACACTGCAACCTTCTTCTAGGCATAGGGTGGAGATTTATAGCTACAGCACATTGCTGCTTAACACAGCAAGAAAAGGTGGCCTTTGGTTCTTATGAAGAGTCACCCTCATAACCCGGCAACAACACAATAGTACATGCATAGTGCGACAGTGCCATCAAGTGGACAGAAAACCAACACATGAAGAAATGATTTCCAAGAGCGTGACTCTGAGGGAAGTGTTCAGAATCATGCATGGTATCAGTTCCACTCCCTGTCTAGAGGCATAGCCATGCACCACATTTTTAAATGTAGTCGCTTTTTCTAAAACCTTGGGCTTCCTTGGGCAAGCCATCACTCTGGAACCTTTGGTTTCTGTTTTTGCAAGATTCAGTGATTCTGAACTCAAGAACACTTCCATTAGTGCAATCAGTGAATTTTACAGCACACGATTTTTATTTTTACAAAAGTATGGTTTTCCTGGGGACTGAATACATGCTTCATCTTTCAAAAAATTTCTCTTTGTGTGTGAAGCTGCCCTCTCAATCAGCCTTTTTTGTCTAAGTTCAGAGCACTTTCACCAAACTGTAGAGGGTCCCCAATGACAGAAAAAGAAAGAACATTTCCCTGATGAGTTTGGCTATTCCTGAACCTACAGGCTCCTTCATGATCATTTCCTTGTGTTTTGTGTTGTTGATTTTGCCAATGTGGGCTATGAATGCACCTTGTCAACAATGGGTATTCACTTAAATAAAATCAAAACCTTCAGATGAAATTGCTCACATTGGTATTTTGCAAGGCCATCATCATCTCTCTCAAACTAAAATAAAGCAATAGTTGATACTGAATTATGGACTCATTCACATATAAATAGTTTTGGCAGGTCGCCATGGAGGTGACATTGCAAAGGAACTATGCAGTACATCTGCAACTTGCTCTGTTATGGTCTCAAAAGACAGACAGGCAGTCTAAAGGAACTGTTCAGGAGTCCTCAAGCTTCTACTTTTATGTTCTCAGCCTCTGCATCAGACAATTAGACAAAAATAATCTGCCCTCGGAGGCAGATAGAGGTTTCTCAGCAATACAACGCATGACAAACCTAGGTGAGAGCTCCCTTGCAAACCGCAAGAGGAAATTCTTTTAGACTTTTAACCATCCAGACTTTTCAGGGTTTAATTAAGGAAAGTCAGGCAAGCATTAGAAGTGGTATTGGTAGCCTCGGGACAGGAGAAATACCATTTTATATGTTGGCAGTCACTCTGGACTTACTGTAAATACTCACAAATACCTAAAACAACTGCCTTGACCAGCTCTAAACAAATATGAATTATGAGTAAATATCACCTCATGTCACAGCTCAACTCTACATGCTCAAGCACTCCACGCCTGAAAAACATCTGTTAAGCGCTTACGTAGTGCTTTCTTCTCACTACACTGGAGGAGGGAGATGGCATTGTGGTGATGTCTGCCTATGGTCAAAAGGTGTTAGAGCTCTTGGAAGAGTAAGACGTTAAAAATAAATTCCACAAAAACAAAAATCTCCATCAGTTACTTGCTATATTAGGCATTTGACAAAGGGCTTACTTGTAATTTTTTCTAATTGTGTGTGTGTGTGTGTGTGTGTGTGTGTGTGT
>LOEQ01005630.1:28892-43160 GCA_001685075.1 Bramus lutescens
GTGTGTGTGTGTGTGTGTGTGTGTGTGTGTGTGTGTGTGTGTGTGCACATGAGTAGAGATGCCAGCAGAAGCCAGAAGAGGGCATCTAATTCCTTGAAGCTGACTTATGGATGATTTTTATTTGTCCAAATCATCCATAACTTGGAATAGAACTTGGGTCCTCTCAAGGAACAGAAAATATCCTTAGCCACTGAGCCATCTCTCTAGCCTGCCCTGGCTTTTGTGACAGTGTCATATCATGAAGTCCAGGCTGACCTGAACTCCTTTTTATCCTTTTATTCAGACTGGACATCAAGTCTACCATTCTGGTGGTTCTTCTTTCCTCAGTTAGAAATGTCCTCACATACATGCCCACAGATGTGTTTCTGGGGAATTCTAAGGCTCAGTCAAGGTAACAATGAAGGTTAATAATCAATCACTGAGTCTACTCAATTTAAAACCATAGTTCAAGAGGTAAAGGTGGAGGTTACATTCCTAAACCTGTTTTGCTCAGAGTCATGGAGCACATGTTTAAAAGTTTCACATGACAGACAGAAACACTTTTATTCATGCTGAACCATTGTCATAAAGACAGAAACAGGGAGCGTGCAGTGGGTGGGCCACCAGGCTGCCAGTTCAGCAGGCTGTGACAACAGCAGTGGCCTTCAAGGTTGTCTGACCACTAAAGCCTTAGCCTCAAACCCAACTGCAACTGGAGGAGTGGAGATCAGAGTAATAGCCACCCCACACCAGGAGGGGCAACCATCTAAACCAGGGACCCATAGGCACCTGGTTGAAAAATTACAGAAGGCTCTGCCCTGCTTGTACCTGAAGGAACATTCAAGGGAGCCACAGCAACCAAAGACACTACTGAAACACAGGCCTCATTTATTCCAATTAAAGGGAAAGATGGGTAGACAACAGAGTAAAAATACACTCAACAACATAAAGAGCAACACAGCACCAGAAACTAGTGGTTCTATAACAGCAAGACCAAGCATCCTAACACAAATGAAGCAGGAGAAAATGATCTTAAAAATAACTTTATCAAGATGATTGAGACCCTTAAAGAGGAAATGGAAAATTCACTTAAAGAAGTGGAGGAAAAGACAAAGAAAAAATTAGAGAAATCAGCAAATCCCTTAAAAAAAAAAAAACAAGAAAAATCAACCAAATAGGAGAAAGAAGTGATTCAAGAATTAAAAAGGGAAGTAGAGGCAATAAAGAAAACACAAACTGAGGGAAATATGAAAATGGGAAATTTGGGTAATTGATCAGGAACTACAGAAGCAAACATAAACAACAAAATACAAGAGATGGAAGAGAAAATCTCAGGTGTTGAAGATACAATAGAGGAAATAGATACATTGGTTAAAGAAAATGTCAAATCCAACAAATCATTAATACAAAATACCAGGAAATCTGGAACACCATGAAAAATTTGAACCTGAGAATAATAGGAACTGAAGAAGGAGAAGAAGTCCAACTCAAAAGCACAGAAAATATAGTCAACAAAATCATAGAGAAAATTTTTCCAACCTAAAGAAGGAAGTGCTATAAAAACACAAGAAGTTTACAGAACACCAAATAGAGTGGACAAAAAAAAAATCCCCTTACCACATAATAATAAAAACACTAAACATACAGAATAAAGAAAGAATATTAAAAGCTGCAAAGGGAAAAGGCCAAGTAATATATAAAGGGAGACCTATCAGAATTACACCTGATTTCTCAATAAAAACAATGAAACCCAGAAGGGCCTGGTTAGGCATCATGCAGACACTAAGAGACCATATGCCAGCCCAGACTACTATAGCTTTCAATCAATATAGATAGAGAAAGCAAGATAATCCATGACAAAATCAGATTAAATCAATACCTATCTACAAATACAGCCCTACAGAAAGTACTAGAAGGAAAACCATAACCCAACAAAGTTAGCTTCACCCACAAAAACACAGAAAATAGACAATCCCATACCGCAAATCCCAAATAAGAGAAATGCACAAAACAATATCACCATTACCACTACCACCACCACTGACGAAAACAACAACAAAACAGGAAATAGAAATCACTGGTAATTAATATTCCTTAATATCAATGGACTCAATTCACCAATAAAAAGACACAGGCTAATAGATTAGATACAAAAACAGAATCCATCCTTCTGCTGCATACAAGAAACACACCTACAAAGACAGATATTACCTCAGAGTAAAGGGGTGGGAAAAGAATTTCCAATCAAACGGACCTAAGAAAGAAGCTGGTGGTATAGCTATCCTAATGTCTAAGAAAATAAACTTCAAACTAAAATTACTCAAAAGAGATGGAGAAGGTCATTTCATATTCATCACAGGAAACACCCATCAAGATGAAGTCTCAATATTTGATCTTAGCCAAAATGCCAAGAAGTGATCATAGGAGAGTGTAAAAGGGGAGGGGGGAGAAAGGGAGGGGAACACAGAAAAATATATAGCTCAATAAAAGCAATTTAAAAAAAGAGATGAAGTCTCAATACTGAACATCTATGCCCCAAATACAAGGACACCCTCACTTATGAAAGAAACATTACTAAAGCTTAAATCATACATCAAGCCCCACACACTAATAGTGGGAGACTTCAGCAACCCACTCTCACCACTGGGCATGTCCAGCAGACAGAAACTTAACAGAGAAATAAAGTAATTAACAGATGTTATGACTCAAACGGGCTTAATAGATATCTATAGAACATTTCGCCCAAACACGAAAGAACATACCTTCTTCTCAGCACCTCATGGAACCTTCTCAAAAATCGACCACATACTCAGTAACAAAATAAATCTTAACAGATAAAAAATTGCAATAATCCCGCGTCTTATCAGATCATCATGGCTTAAATTAGAATTCAACAACACTAATTGCAGAAAACCCACAACACATGGAAACTGAACACTGCTCAAATGAAACACCACTGGGTCAAGGAAAAATAAAGAAAGAAGTTAAAGAGTTCCTAAAATTCAATGAAAATGACAACACAACATACCCAAACCTATGGAACACAATGAAATCAGAGGAAAGTTCACAATACTAAATGCCTACATAAAGAAGTTGGGAAAATTCTACACTAGTGAATTAGCAGAGCACCTGAAAGCTCTTAGACAAACAGAAGCAAACCAAGAGGTCTACATGCCAGGAAATAATAAAACTGAGAGCTAAAATGAACAAAATAGAAACAAAGAAAACAACACAAGGAATCAATGAGACAAAGAGTTGGTTCTTTGAGAAAAATAAACAAAATGGACAAATCTTTATCTAACCTAAACAAAAGGCAAAGAGAGAATACCAAATTAACAAAATCAGAAATGAAAAGGGAGACATAACAACAGACATGAAGGAAATCCAGCAAAATTCTTCATAGACCTAAAAAGAACAATGCCTGAGTTCATATGGAAAAACAAAACAAAAACCCCGGAATAGTCAAAACAATCCTGTACAATAAAGAAACTTCTGGAGGCATCACCATCCCTGACTTCAAATTCTACTACAGAACTACAGTATTGAAAACAGCCTGGTATTGGCATAAAAACAGACAGGAGAACCAATGGAATCAAATTGAAAACCTGGATATTAATCCACGCACCTATGAACACCTAATTTTTGACAAGGAAGCCAAAATTGTAAAATGAAAAAAAGAAAGCATCTTCAACCAATGGTTCTGAGACATCTGGATGTTGGCATGTAGAAGAATGCAAATAGATCCATACCTATAACCATGCACAAATCTCAAGCCCAAATGAATCAAAGACCTCAATACAAAACCAACCACACTAAACCTCATAAAAGAAAAAGCGGGAAGTACCCTGGAACACACTGGTACAGGAGACCATTTCCTAAATATACCTCCAGTAGTACAGACACTGAGAGCAACAATTAGTAAATGGAACCTCCTAAAACTGAGAATCTTCTGTAAGGCAAAAGACACAATCAACAAGACAAAATGGCAGCCTAAGAATGGGAAAAGATCTTCATCTGACAGAGGACTGATCTCCAAAATATACAAGGAACTCAAGAAATTGGACACCAAAATACCAAATAATCTAATTAAAAATCGAGGTACATACCTAAATAGAGAACTCTCAACAGATGAATCTCAAATGGCCTAAAGACACTTAAAAAAAATGTTCAGCTTCCTTAGCCATCAAAGAAATGCAAATTAAAACAACTCTGAGATACCATCTCATACCTGTCAGAATAACCAAAATTAAAAAAAAAACTGATGACAACTTATGTTGGAGAGGATGTGGAGTAAGGGGAACACTCTTCCATTGTTAGTGGGACTGTAAACTTGTGCAGTAGCTTTGGAAATCAGTATGGTGGTTTCTCAGAAAATTAGGAGTTAATCTACCTCGAGACACAGCAATACCACTTTTGGATATATACCCAAAGGATTCTTAATCGTATCAGAAGGATACTTGCTCAACTATGTTTATAGCAATATTATTCATAATAGCCAAAACCTGGAAACAATCTAGATGTCCCTCAACTGAAGAATGGATAAGGATAATATGGTACACTTACACAATAGAATACTACTCAGCAGTAAATAATAACAACAACAATAATAATAATGACATCTTTAAATTTGCAAGCAGATGGATGGAACTGTAAAAAAAAACATCTGAGTGAGGTAATGCAAACCCAGAAAAACAGATAGAGTATGTACTCACTCATAAACGTATATTAGGCATAAAGCAAAGGATAACAAACCTATAGTCTACAACCCCAGAGAACCTAGACATCAAAGAGGACCCTAAGAGAGACATGCATGGACCCACTTGGGAAGGAGAAAAGAACATGATCTCCTGAGTAAATTGGGAACATGGGGGTAAGGAAGGATAGAAGGAGAGAGGGGAGGAAGAAGGGAGAGTGGGAAAAATGTATAGCTCAATAAAAACAATAAAAAAAGAACACACACACATACACAAAAAGACAGGGAACAGGGATGCTAATGGCCTCATTAGGCTTCATTTTCCCAAAAAGAGCTTCAGCAGAAACTAAATGAAAAGATTCTTTGATGCTGACTTAATGTAGGAATTTGACCCTGAGGGTTACTGTCTAATGCACAAAACAATCCCATGCCAGTTTGGAATTATTATTGATAAAAAGGGTTATTTATTTGAGGGGGGAAAACTTACAGAACACTGTCCTACAGGAACCGGTGTCTGAAGCAAGAGATCAAGAGGAGGGCTGCCACTGCTTTTCAAAGCGAAAGAGACCATGCCCCAGTGGGCTGGTATCTCAAAGGCTCTTGGCTGAAGGAGAGGAAGGAGCCCCAAACATGACTGCAAGAGAGCTAGACAGGTTACCTCCTTAAGGAACTCAGCAGCAGCCTGAGGACCAGAGAAGCAGTTTTAATAAAATAATAGCATTTATAATCAACCATGTCCGCAAACATTTACAAGAAAACAGATAATAAATGGGCTCCTACAAACCCAGATCTGACTAATCAGCCTGATGCAATGTTAAGACACTGCACAAGCTCATCTGAGCTTTAAAAATCATCCTACAGAATAGTCACTTGTCTTTCCCAAATTCAAATTCACAAAGCAAGTGAGCAACTATGGTAGGCTAATGCCAGGTAGTAACTAACACCATGTTCTGGCTCTTAGCAATAGTACTGGCCCACCTTTTCAAAGGCTTAAGGGTGTTGTGCAACTGAGAATATATCTGCCTACCTGTTGGCTGACACACATCTGATTCTACAAACACTGAAAACATTTGCTGACCTGAAGATGCTTCTAGTGCCTAAAATCAACAAATAGAAAAGCATGATGCTGAAGCACAGTTAATAAAAATTCAGAGACAGAAACTGGGATTCAACCTGAAGATCTAAAAGGCAAAACAGTCAGCCATTGGCTCTTACCTCGACCTTAGTCTGAAATGGCGATCCTGCCTCCAGGAATCTCAGAATGAGACTGTGTCTGAGAGCTGTCCACTCCAGTTTTATAATCCTCTCTAATTATAGGATTAAGGGCGTGCACCACTACCACCTGGTCTCTATGGCAAGCTAGTGTGGCTATGGGGAGTAAAGGTATGTACCATTGCTGCCTGGTCTGTAAGGCTGGCCAGTGTGGCTGTTTAACTTTTCTGATCCTCCGGCAAGCTTTACTTATTAAAATACAAATGAAATGCCACTACATGGTGCAACTGCCATGGGCATTCTCAGTAACCTTCCGAAAAAAAAAATGCCGTCATTAGGATGCTCTTTGGACATGTTATCTTGGGATGGTTTCTAAAGAACTGCACTGTATCTCCTTATTCTCTTGATGTCCAGACCAGTTCCTGACAACTGCCTGAAGGGGAATATAGATGAATAAGAAAGAGTTTGATGAAATGGGTCCTGATGGTGATAAAGCCATCACCATTAGAATTTTATCATTTTCAAACATCCCTGCCTAGCACCAATTGGCCTTATTTGCCTGAGAACTCTCTCTTCTCAAGCCTGAGGAAGCCTGAAGGTGTCAGGGCTGTAACTTCTAGAAGCTGCTATTATCTGACAGCTGCAAGGAGTTGGAGAGGAAGCACCCCAACACCCACACTCCTCATGGATAACTCAGAATTGATTCAAAGCTAGGTCCCAGAGTGCCCGTGTTCACAGTAAAATCTAGACAATTTTTCCATTAGCATCCATTAATTATACAGATGTTTCTATGCCTGAATATAATAAATTTATAACCATATTTACTTCTTTTATTAATCTTTTTTATCCTGCTCCTCTGGTTCCCTTTCCCTTTTTCTTCCTCACTATTTCTCTCTCCACTTCAGGTTCTTTCTCTTTCCACCCTAGGTTCAACATATATAAGAAAATCAAACGTGTTTGTCTTTCGGAATCTATTTTATTTTACTTAGCAGGATATAGTACTTATATTCTACTATTTTAATCTTCTGTAGTTTAATTCCTTTTTAATGTATAATTCTCTAGTGGAAAAGGCACTGACTCACCAAAAATCTTAATTTTAAAACAATTGCCAAGCCTAAGGCTAAACCAATAACTTAAGGTCGACTTCCTGAAATGTCCTCAGTTAAGACTAAGAACCATTAAGTTTTGAAAACTGAAACGGCAATTATCACAGAAGTTGAAGGTGAATCTGGAGTTGATTTTCAGGTCTCTGAGGTCTGGTTCTGCAGTAACTCTCCGGATGGCGGAAACCCGGAGTCCTGTTTTGAACATGGCAGTCTTCTCTTTTTCCAAAGCCAAGTAATCTGCTTTCTTCTGTTATCACCACAGGCCACCTTGGTTATCATCAAGGTACACAGCAATGATAGTGGGTTTCTTCTGATAGCTTAGTATTAAATATTACCTATCTTCCCTGTTTTTATTTTGCATCACTCTACGAAGAAAAAAAGGTTTTAAACTCAAGGTACTTGAAGCCACGGCACACTTCCATTATTAGCGGGGCTGCAGTGGGTTGTGTTTGCCCTGCCATATAAGCAGATCTCAGCCCGAGAAAGGTGGGACTAGGTTATCATTATTGAGTTTTGCTTAGTTTTATGTTGTCCTAGGTTCATCAGCATCTACTCTTAACAGCTGCTGCAGAGAGACTGCAGAAATGCAAAGCAAGACACAAAGAGCCTCGCAGCTCTGTGGCCCTCAGAAAACACCCAGGCTGTGTTAAACATGGTTGAGGATTTTTTTTCCAATTGCAAGCACATACTACCTCTATCTTCCAAGTGCTGGGTTTACAGGTGTCTACCAGGGCACATGACTATCATCGTCTGCATTAGTGAAGGGGTTTGCTTCCCTTTACATTTAATTGCAAAGTACAATATTAAATATTATGAAGTATCATTAGCAATAAATGTTATTATAAATCCAAACAATACAGTTGCTGTCTGGAGCTCTCCACCCTTAACCTTTCTTTTCTACCTATCCCGGGAGCCTTTCTTTACATTTCTTCCCTCCCTTCCCTGCTTATACATCTCTTTGCAAACTGTACAGCCGATGGCATCAGTGTGACTCTGACACTCTAGGCTTTTCTTGCACAGCAGTTTCATCCCCAATAACATCAGAATCCTCCCAGGGCATGGTCCCTTGCATGACAGCCTGTCCCATCTCCCACAGCACATCACTCACTGCTGGACTGTTGTGCTAATCCTACCCAAATCAGTGTTCCTAGGACACCCACCCAAGTCAAAACACAGGCTGTGATGGAAAGGGCTTAAGAAGATTTTGTTTCTCCTGAGTAACAGAGGTCACTATGTCCATAGGATTCTGTTTTTGATAATTTCTAAGTTAACCTTCAGCAGAATGAGCAGTAGCTTAAAAAAGGATTTTTAAATATTATGTAAACTTACTTCCCTGTCTATGTGAACTCACATGTGTGCCTAGTGCCTATAGAGGCCAGAAAGAAATGAGAGTCAGATCCCCTAGTACAGGCATTACAGTTGGTTGTGAGTCACCCTGTGGGAGCTGGGAATCAAAGTGAAGTCCTCTGTAAGAGCAGTTAGTGCTCCTAACAACTGAGCCATCTCTCCAGCCCAGGGATGGTGGCTTTTAAACAATCCTTTCCTGCAGTTAAGTTACACCAGTAATTCAAGCACTTAGGAGGCAGGGGCCACAAGAGCTGGACTGCATGGTGGGAATTTGCCTTAAAAATGACAAAGAGGGGCATGGGAGAACAGGCTCAGTCGGCAAAGTACTTTCCATGGAAACATGAGGACCTGAATTTGAACTCTTGCACACACTTTTGAAGCCAGAAAAAGCCAGGTTCAGTGATACATGCCAGTGCTTAAGGGGTAGAGACAGAAGGATCCCTGGGGCTTGCTGGCTAGGCAAAGCTCCAGCTTCAGTTAGATACCTTGCCTCAAAAGATATGGTGAGGGGATTAAGTGTCAATCTCTTGCCTCCAAACATGTATACATATAATACATATACATGCACCTTCGCATACTAGAACACACACATGCATAAACACACTCTCTCTCTCTCTCTCTCTCTCTCTCTCTCTCTCTCTCTCTAAGAAAGAAATTCTCCTGCATTTCAAGAAGAAAGGTCCAAAAGCATACATGATCCAGAACAAGCTAGTGTGACTCAGCACAGCTGCTTTCTGTCTAGAGAGCCCTGCTCTCCATCACCTGGAGTTTATAGGGTGACCGTGTGAGAAAGGAGCTGTGATGCAGGAAATAGACCATAAGGAACCACAGCAGGAGTGCAGCCTCCATTGTTCAGTTACAGTAACAAGATTCCTTTCTGTGCTTCTACATTTTTAAGAAAAGCTTGAAAGGGCTCCCTCTCAACTGCAATTTAAAGAGTGACTTTTGGCCAGGTGTGGTGGTGCATACCTGTAATCCCAGCCAGCACTGGAGAGGCTGAGGCAGAAGGGTTTACACATTTGAGGTCAGCAGGGGCTACAGATTGAGAGTCTATCTCAAATAAACACAAACATAGAGTTTGAGTTTTAGAAGCATCTAAATAAATGGGCTAGAAACTTCCACCAATAATATTCATTACAAAATTACCCTTTCTTTTAAAAGCAATCTTAGGGTCATGGTTTCATTTCATCTTCCAAGTAGCCAGGGAGGAATTAGAGCATTCATGTTACAGTTGGTGATGCCCATTATGTGGGACCCTTGGCAGGCCCAGTCACACTGCACAACTCCCTATGAGGGCCATATCATTTCTGCAGTTGGTTTTCCCAGCTTCATTTGCCAACTTCTAAGGTCAAAAGGAATCCTGTTACATATCCCTAATCCCACTCAAAGCAACGGTGTTGAGATAAGGCCCAGGTGAAACCTTTCTACGAGTCAGTTTCTTCTCCGACACAGTAAGGGTGCATGCCCCATGATGATTAACATGCAAATTTCATAAACTCACTGGATGGATGAGAAGATTAGGAAGAGATTACTTTGGACATCTTGAATCACAGTAGGTAAAAATAACTCCATAAACTTCCGAAGAGTGAGTGTCTGACTGATACTCAACTGTTTCACTGTATTCTTGGATTTCAGTGGCAGGACTGCTTTCAAAACCTGTGGAGTCATTTCTAACTACTTAAATCAAAACTAGCCCCCAGGTAGTTTATTTATTATTTAGTGATATTTCATTTGTATTTTAATAAATAAAGCTTGCCAGAAGATCTGAGAGTAAAACACCCAAAAACCTAAACAAAGGAAATTAGATTCAAGGCTCCCACTTGTACCTCTGCCATGAAGATAGACTCTCAGAAAGCTAAGTAATGGGGTGGAGTTGGTCACCAAAGCTGTAGCTTTAATCCTAAAGCTGCTGTTTAGTAAATTAAAAACTCATGTGCTCAGAAAAAGAAAAAGATTTATACAATAAAGACAGATTCAGATACAAAAAATATACAAAGCTTTAAACAGTTTGCAGTGTGTTAAACCATGTAGTCTTGGGAGAGAAAGGAAAAGGGATGGATAAAGTCCTTTAAAAAAAAGAAATACGGAAGTCGGGCATGGTGGCGCATGCCATTAATCCCAAGACTTGAGAGGCAAAGACAAGCAGATCTCTGTGAGTTTGAGGCCAGCCTGGTCAACAGAGTGAGTTCCAGGACAGGCAAAGATACACAAAAAAACACCCACCTCCAAAAAACCTAATAAATAAATAAATATAAAAAATAAAAGAAATAGAGTAAGAAAAGGCAAAAGTCACATAAAGTTAGAAAATACACAAAGAGTCTGGATATAGTATGTTATTGTGTTGGCTTTGAATTGTTTAACTGCTGAGGAAGGAGCAATAGCTGCTAAAAGACATTTGAGTATAAATGCTGCTGGATTAATCCAACCTATATATTTTGAAAATGACTTGACTTCAAACTTTACGTCAAAAGATAAGTTACTTTGGAGAAGAGGTTAGAGGTTTTGGTTTTGTTTTCACAGGAAATGAGAGGCCATGATTCATTTTTGATTAAGAAAAATAAGTTTTGATCAAGGAAGACCCCCTTCCCCTTGAGAAATCTCCAATGGGAATGGATAACCTAGATGATCCAACATTTCAGAGTACAGTTTTTTTGTTTGTTTGGTTTTTTTTTTTTTTTGAGTTCTTCATACAGAACAGCTTCAAGGCTGCTGGCTGAGATGATCAAACATCACAGAATATTCCAGTCAGGATTTGACCATAATCCTCAATTTTCTTTGAGTCCCCATAGATTGTCAGTGACCCCAATCAGCAGGAAGCAGCCAAGAAAGATATGCCTACATTCCCCAAAAATGGATTGTGGATGTTTGTTTTGTTTAGTGTGTTGGTTATAGGTTGTTATGGACTATGGTCAGGAAAACAGATAAGATCAGATTCAGGTTCTTGATTTGAAACTATAAAAGGGTGAAATTCTATGGGATAATGTTTTTGCACACTGTAAAGTTTTGTTTGTGGTATTGGTTTAATAAAACATTCATTGGCCAGTATCCAGGCAGGAAGTATAGGTGGGGAAACCAGATTAGGAATTCTGGAAAGAGAAAAGGCAGAGACAGAGTCACCCACCAGACACAGAAGAAGCAAGATGAGAATACCTCACTAAGAAAAGGTACCAAATCATGTGGCTAAACATAGACAAGAATTATAAGTTAATTTAAGTTGTAAATATTAGTTAATAATAAGCATGAGCTAATAGGTCAAATAGTTTGTAATTAATATAAGCCTCTGTGTGTTTCTTTGGGACTGAATGGCTGTTGGACAGGACAGGACAGGACAGAAACTTTGGTCTATAAGAACGATTTTCTCAGTTTGGACTTCAACAACCCTAGAAAAAAAGAAGATATTTAATTAACTTTAAGTTTAATAATTTTATCAATAATATTGGAACTGAGGCCCAAACCATGTGAAGAATATATGTCTGATATTGCAGACCTAGTTAAAATCCTATGGCGAGGGAATTCAAAAGCCCTAAGCTAGAATCTACTATTGTTACATTAGATGGACAGGAAGGCAAACTGTCTTCTAAATATTCATAATTTCTTTATAAATATTTATAAGTATTTATAAATATTCATAACTTCTTTATAAATATTCATTGTTATCTTCTAAATATTCACATTTATCTTCATGTACTGGTTTTGTTTTCAGCCTTATATAGAGAAGCTTCTTTTTGCAGTGTGAAGTAATTAATGCAGATTCTTAAATAGTCAAAATGTTGAGAATATGTGATTACAAGAATGTTCAGTTTCAAATCATATCCAACGGCTCAGGGAAAATTATGGAAGGGGATAGAATGGTATAAGAGTTGAATGATGATACCTGCAATCCATCCTATCATGGTTTGGGAGACCTGAGACATCCCACATCTCATTGAGCAGCTACTTATAAATAGAGACTCTACTTTTGTTTCCTGGCTGCCCAGACTCAAATAAACACACAGAAACTGTATTAATTACAACACTGCCTGGCCAACAACTCAGGTATATTCCTAACTAGCTCTTACATCTTAAATTAACCCTTTTCTATTATTTTATATTTTACCATAAGGTTCATGATTTACGGGTAAGATTCTGGTATCTTTCTCATTCAGCAGCTACAAGGCGTCTCTTTGACTCCACCTATTCTCTCTTTATATTTTTGTTCAGGTTTTCTGTCTGGTTTTATTCTGCCCTGCCACAGACCAAGGCAGATTCTCATAGCATACAGAGGGGAATCCCACATCAGATACTAACAAGTAAGGGTTTCACAGGGAGAGCTGTTATTTTCTTCAGTGTTGTAGCCACTAATTTCCCATTCTCCAAGAAATAACCAAGCAACGCTGATTTAAGCTTAGTGGGAGATTGGAAGAAGACATGTAGATAGAAAAGAAATGACGTGATGATCATATAAACACAAGTCTCTTAGCAATGCTTACCAGTGCATATAGATTGACTAAGAAAGATAAAGTTGTCAAGAAATGAACAAAGGACATAAAAGTAAAGGAGGGAATGATTAGGAATGGGAGATGGATAAGTGGGTAATGAACTTTGAATATGGTCAAAACACATTGTATATATGTATGAAATAGTCAAATAAAAAAATAAAGCCAAATGTTTGTGATAACAATATTTAATGAGGAAACAAGATTCAAACAGAGTAGAAGTATTCAGTAAAAAATAATATGGAGCTAGGTTGAGCCTAGCACTCAGGAGACAAAGGCAGGCAGACTCTGTAAACCTGATCTACAGAGAGAACTTGAGGTCAACCAGGGATATATAGTGAGACCTTGTTTGAAAAATGAAGGGAAGGAGGAGAAGAACAAGAAGAAAGAAAATAATATATTTCAGAACACCACATGGAAATACTGGGCTGTTGCTTTGTGTTTCCCATTTCTCTATTTTATAAATATTCTTACATGTAGATATTTTACTTTTTATAATGAAAATCATAATGGAATAAAATATTACTAATGTCTGTGAGGATTTCTATGAGGATGGCTCAGTGATAAATTATGCAATTGGTATGAAGGAATTTTGTTCTCTTTTAAATGTGGTCTGTATATTAGCTGTCACTATGATCAGTGTTACATTTTGCCAGGTCCTGTCACACTTATTCTCAGTATAACTCAGCTGTCTCATTTTTTTCTCTTTCCCTGAATGCTGCAGGAGCTACCTTTGCTCCTTCAGCCAATAGCCTTTGAGATACCAGCCCACTGGGATGCGCTATCTTTTCCTTTAAAAATAAGCGGCAGCAGCCCTCTCACTCTCTTGCTTGCTTCGGATTCTGCTTCTGGCTATCAGACACGTTTCCTGGTCATGCAGGAGGCTGCTGTCTAGGACGGTGATCTGCAAGTTTTTTTCCCTTTAAATAAATAACCCAAAATAATTAGTATTAAGGTTTAACCACACCCTAACAAAACAAAACTGACTTACTCCTTTAATTGGCTCCAATGTGGGGCAAACCCAGCTCGGCTGCCTGCCTCCAGGGCAGCTTGGTTCGAATCCCCCCTCCCCCAACCTTTGCCCCCAACCTTTGCGTGGAGCCAGTAGTAACTTCCACACCTCCCAGGATTCTGAGCAGGTTTTTAAAATCCCTCCTTGGACCACGAGTCGCAGAGCTCAGAGCGTAAGCGCAAGTAGTTGCTGAAGCTACCCTGTTTGAAATCCCTGCCCAACTGCCCACAAGTTTCTTCATCCACCTGCATTAGACAGGCCAGCGGGCTTCTCGCGACCATAAAGGTGCTCGGTGAACCCAGGGTATGGGGCACTTCCTTCCTGGCGAAGGGGTCCATGCTTGGCAGCTGAGGAGGCAGTGCTGAGCCTACGTGGAAGTGGTAGCAGCGCATAAAGGAGCCACCTCTGGGTCACACGGGACCACAGCACCAGGACTCTTTAGCA
>LOEQ01005630.1:50239-65571 GCA_001685075.1 Bramus lutescens
GAGAGAGAGAGAGAGAGAGAGAGAGAGAGAGAGACTGGGCCTGGTGTGGGCTTTTGAAACCTTGAGCCCACTCACAGTGGCATACTTCCTTAGACAGGCCGCACGTCCTAATCCTTACAATACAGTTTCTCTCCTGGTGACTCCACATTCAAATATATGCCTTGAGAGGCATTCTCATTCAAACCAGCACACACAGACATGCATGCATGGCCACTATGCCAGGTGTGTTGTATGGGTTACAAAATAAGAAAGCTATAGGGTTTGAGGTTTAGCAAACAATGAAAGAAAATGAACTCACTGGGATGAATAATTTTTATTGCCAACTTGAATGGATCAGGAAAGGTATAGTAAGGAAGCATGCCTATGAGTGTGTCTGCAGGGGTATTTCTAGACTATTAAATCACAGCTCTAATCAAGACCTCAGCTGAGATCAGAGATTTCATTTTAGAAAGAAACTTCCAGGAACAATCTGATCTGTTTTTACTTGATTTGTTTTATAATCAAAAGGAATCATGGGCACTGTAATCTAATCAATGGTTTAGTCCCTTGATGGATTTATAATATGATGGGCTTATACACTGGGGGCTTGTCCTTAGGATTGAATCTTGTCCTGGCCTTTTCCTGATTTTGCTCTTTCTTTACTTCCTAGCTGCCATTAATTTCTCTGTCACTCTATTCCATAAAGAGCTGACACCTCTGAAGTCATGAGTTAAGACATTGGACATCCTCTCACAGCAGTGGACAATCCAACCAATGCAATGACTTCCATTGTCTTAGTTAGGGCTACTATTGTTATGATGAATCACTATGACCAAAAGCAACTTGGGGAGAAAAAGTCTTGTTTTGCTTATACTTCCATGTCATTATTTGTCATTGAAGGAAGTTAAGGTAAGAACTCAAGCAGGGCAGGAATCTGAAGTCAGAGCTGATGTAGAGACCATAAAGGAGTGCTGCTTACTGCCTTGCTCTTTATGATTTGCTCAGTCTGCTTTTTTAAAGCACCTCTGACCAACAGCCCAGGAAGAGCACTACCCACAGTGGCTTGAGTCTTTCCCCATTAATCACTAATTAAGAAAAGGTGCTATAGGCTTGCCTATAGCCAGATCTTATGGTGGCATTTTCTCAATTGATACTCCCTCCTCTCAGATGTGTCTAGCTTGTTGTAACATGGAGAGGCCTGCTTGTTGGGGTTTCTGTCCTGCCCAGTACCCCACAGCCGGCAAGCCCCAAAGAAAATCACACACAGATCTCTAAAAGTTATAAAGTTGATTGGCCCATTAGCTCAGGCTACTTATTAGCTCTTGTAGCTTATATTAACCCATTATTTTGATCTATTTTTGCCATATGGCTTGGTACCTTTTTTAGCTGGCAGGTCACATCCTGCTTCCTTGGTGGTCTGTGCAGGACTCTGGAGGAATAGCCTGTGTCAAGTTGACATAAATCTAGCCATGAAATCTATCATAAATAAAATAAAATGAGCTAATATGACAGTTTTTTTATATGTGCCAATAATTGGGCACTTGAGAAAAGGTCAAAATGTCAGGAAACTTGGGTCAGCAGTAATAGTGGAAGGCTTTATAGGAAGCAAGAATAGAGTGGGGTGTGTTCAGAGGATACTCTGATGAGTAAATAGGACATGGAAAGAATAGGGCATAAAATGCAGCCTGCAGGACAGGGATGTGTATGCCTTGAGCCTCAGAGGCAAATGCTCTACCATAGACGTATCCTCCCACTCATACAGATGTTTTAGAGTGGAGAGGTCTCTTAACTGAAGGATGTCCTCTGGAAAGGGGCTCCAGTTCTTCCTTTGATGAAGAAACAGCAACAGCAGACTTCAGTGAAAACAGATATTTCATCCTAGAAAGCTGGGCCTAGAAGCATTTTGGTCTATGCGTCTACTAAGTCCATCTCCTTTTTCATAAAATCTACATAACCAAACAAACCCAACAAATCCATAAATTTCTTTAGGGATGGCTCAGAGACCATAAAGAGGAAATTTTTCCACTGTACACATTTTAAGAGTTATTTCTATAATGTGGTTTAACAACAGAGGTGAAACACACATATAAAATGCCAGACATTCTGGAAACTCATTCTCATGTATGAAGGATATATATTTGTGCATATATATATGATGTGGAATTCCCCTCTGTATGCTGTAAATACCATTGGATAATAGAGAAACTGTCTTAGGCCTGTGATAGGGTAGAGTAGAGTTAGGTGGGGAACACTAAACTGAATGCTGGAAGAAAGGCAGAGTCAGGGAGAAACCATGGAGCCGCCACTAGAGCAGATATGCAGAACCTTGCCAGAAGGCCACAAGCCTTGTGGTAAAATATAAAATAATGAAAATGGATGAAACTAAGATGTAAAAGCTAGTCAATAAGAAGTTAGAGCTAATAGGCCAAGCAGTGATTTTATTAATATAGTTTCTGTGTGGTTATTTTGGGAGTCTAGGGGGCCAGGAAACCATCAAGCAGCCTCCTACTACATATATCTCCTACAAAAACTAACTCACATTAGGATCAGAAATCCAGGATGGAGGAATATAAGTGACACCTTGTGTGTGACACTATTCCTGGGGAGATGTGAATAAATATCTAATGGAAACTGATGACAGACCAAAGTACAGATACTCCTAAAGTCCAGCTTGACGAACCAATCCATTTTATTGGAGTTACTTACAGGAACAGAAATGACTCAAAGACAACCATATTAACAAAAACTCACCCCAGCATGGGTGACAGCTCATCAAAGTTGGAAACCTGGAGCATATCTCACAGCCTACAGAAGCTCAAAAGGTTGAAGAGTATCCTTTCCAGGTAGTTCAGTTGTTTTAAATCTCTTTCAGGCAGCTCAGCTGTTCTGAGAGTCTCACAAGGCCTTGCTTCTTCTTATATGTGTTTGAGAACGAAGGGGTCTAGTAAATCTATTCCGTTTCAAGGAGTTCCTGAAGCCACCGAGTCGCCTAATTCTTGAGCTTGGTGAATTTCCCTGAGGGATAGGATGTTTCCTGTTCCTTTAGGACCTCCTTGTAAACATCCCATCTTAAGATGGCCCCTTGTTTCACCTTTCCTGCAGCATTCTGTTTCTTAATGAGCTTCTCTCTAAGATGGGAGACTTTAATTTTAGAGAAAACTGCTGCACAACATATTGATTAGAAATAGTTTGATGCCCATTTTCCATTCATATTTATTTTGTTGGATTTGCTGTGTTTGAGTGACATAGGGAATTGCTGTGTAGGTCAAAGGCCTGAACTCAGGAAGTAGACCAGACTGGTTTCAAACTTGCAACACTACTTCCTAAACCTCTGGAGTGCTGGAATTCTAGGCGTGTGCTGCCATGCTTGAATTCCTATTGTTATTCACAACTTCTTGTGTCAGGCAGCCAGAAGGAAATAACTTGTCCCAATATTCTCAATCACTGAATTGATTAGAGATGTGGAGATAAACTAGAGGGGAAGAAAGATCGATTGAGCCACCCAGAAACTGGAGAGAACCAAGAGCTCTTACCACTCCCAAGGACTGGAAAGAAAGGGGACTGATACTCGGAGTCCCAGGACTGGCAGGTGCTGCAGGTCGAGGAACACAGAACATGAACAACAGCAAGAAGGGGGGGCATTACATTTGTCTCTTCTCCCTCTTTCTTCCATCTACTGATATTTTTTTCTAGTACCTCACACTAGTCAAATCCAGCATCAGCAGGCAGGTCAATCCCTGTTAATGAGCTTGGGGCACAAAAGGCAGAGACTGGAGAATATATTTGAAGGGGCTGTGGAGGTAACTGGATCATTATCAGGAATTTTCACTCTGATCCCACAAAGAATATTTTTATCAGCAAAGAGTGAGGAAAACAGAAGTCCTCTTTACTGCAGAAGCAGAGAGCAGAAGCCAAGATGCAGAGTCCATTGTTTCCCACAGGGAGATAGACATGCACATGTACAGGTGCATATGTACAAACATACACCCACACATACCCAACAGACCCATAGACATCACAGAGCATCACATTGAGCTTCGAAAATGTAAAGAGAGACGTATTAGTTCCTCTATAGTGCTGTACTAAAACGCTATGGCCAAAGCAGTTCCAGAAGAAAGAGTTTATTTGGCTCCAGATGGACCTTAGGTACTCCTCCATTATAGCCAGGAGACATGGCAGCAGAAGGAAGCTGAAACATCACATCTTCAAATGCAATCATGAAGTAGAGAGAGTGAACCGACAACTACAAAAGGCTTTTAATCTTAAAGCCCACTCCCAAGTGATATATTTTCTCCATCAAGGCTGTACCACCTAAACTTCCCCTGAACACCACCACCAATTGGGGACCTCATGTTCAAATGCCTGGGACTATGGAGGACATTTTTCATCCAAACCACCATGAGGAATATAAAAGTTAACATTCTAAAGACTGAAGACCTCAGCATTCACAACTTACCCCTTCAATGCTGTCTTAACTTTTCTAGGAAAGGTGTGAACAAATGTCTATTCATTACAATAGCTGACCAAAAAATGGTGGTGATATTTTGCTTTTAATCTAAAAAATAAAGTTTGCTGAAGATCAGAGTGCCACGTTAAACCATTAGCTAGCCACAGAGGCCAGGCAGTGGTAGCACACACCTTTAATCCCAGCACTTGTGAGACAGAGGCAGATGGATCTCTGTGAGTTCAAGGCATCAAGCACTTTAATCCCAGTACTTAGGAGTTACACGCCTTTAATCCCAGCACTAGGGAGGTGGAGACAGGAAGGGGTATGGCTGGCCGGGAAGAGGAATATAAGGTGGGAACTCAGATGTAGTCGGGGGATGAAATCTAAGTATGCAGTCTGAGGTTTCAAAGAGACAGCATTCAGTCTGAGGATCTGTAGAGACAGGATTGCTCCTTTGGCCTGAGCATTGATAGAGGTAAGAACTCCCTAGTGGCTGGTTGCACTGCTGCTCTGGTCTTTCAGCTTTCACCCAATAAATATTTTGTTATGCCCAAAGTTCAGAAACCCCAAATACCAAGAGATCAAATCTAATGTAAAAGCAAACAGTCTTTTTTGCGTGTTAACTCAGGCCTCTCTGTCTGTCCAAAGCAGCAGCAGCTGCAGGAGCAGAGCAAAAGAGACCTCAGCAGTGCAAGACAGGGATTTTTATAGTGGCCAGGCGGAAAGGGGGAAGGAGCTTGGAGAATTCCAAACCTTCATAACTACAGACTCAGATTGGCTCAAGCCCTGCAAAACTGCATCGTAACAGTTTGGGGATTGACTCAAGTCCCTGCTAGGGGTATTTAGACTGAGCTAATTGGCTGTCCTGGGTCTAAAGAAGTGGCAACATGGTTGTTTCAGCATGAGGACACCTGAATTTGTCGATTTCTGATTGACCTCCCTGTGGGGTGAGATGTTCATAGTTTCTGTGGCTAGGGCTAAGGCCATAGAGAGGTCAGGGACAGGCATGTCTCACTGACTGGGCGGGACTGTCTCCTGCTCAGATCAGTGGAGGTCAGGGGCAGTCACATTTCACTCACTGAGTGGGGCTGCCCCCTGCTCAGGTCTTTGTGCTATGGCTATAGTTCTTCTGAGGCCTGGATCTCTCAGTCTGACTCTGGATTTTTATTTATTAAGACAAATTAATTAGAATTCATGCTACAATGAGCTCTCTGAAGTTACTTATAGAAACGTGGTCCAAGATAAATGAATCAAAACAGTAGTAAAAGAAAAAACAAACACATCAATATGGGTGACAGATTGAAATCTCTGAAACCCTTTGCCCAACTTTCAGGCAGTTCTATTGAAGAGTCTCCTTAAACCCCAGTAAATTTTTAGTACTTTTATATCCTTTGGGGAGGAGCTTTGTGAGTATTATAAATTATTGAGGAGTATTATAAATTTCATGAGTTTTTTGGGTCTTTTCAGGAAGAAATGTTTTCATTTCAGAGGAAATAACTCTGCAATAACCAGGATCCATGCTTAGAGTCTAGTAGAATATTAAAAGAGACTTTCCTGAATATTCTGACTCAGAAAAAAAAAAGAGGATTTAAGATACAATGAAAGGCAGACACAGAAGAATCCCTGGACACTCATAGTGGACAAGGAAGAGATCCTGTCTCAACAAGGTTGAAGGTGACCACTGACCCCAAAGGTTGTCTTCTGACCTCAACATTTGTGTTGTGACCCAGGCCTGCACTCACACAAACATGTACACATACATATGTACATACACGTATATGTACACACACTCATACAAATGTACACACACAGCACACACAACATTAAAAAAAGAAAAGATGTGGATTATACATGCAGAGAAATATCATTCTTCTGTTTTAAAACAAAAGAACTCCTGCTGTTTATGATAATTGGATGAGCTGGAGGACTTGATGTTGTATGAAGCAGCCAAAACCATCCCAAAGGTATGTATAAAAATTAACTCAAAATGGATCAAAGACCTAAATATAACAGCTGAAAATTTAAGACCCTTAGAATGAAACACAGGAGTAAATCTTCATGACCTTGGATTTAGTGATGGAGGCATAGATATGGTAGGAACAGTATAATCAATAAAAGTAGATGATTGAACTTCAAGTTTTTTATGTCAGTGTGCCTTCAAGTCAGTGTGGTGCTATATACCTGTGAGTTTGAGGCCAATCTTGACTATACAGTAAGATCCAGGGTTCTTGTTTTTCTTTCTTTCTTTCTTTCTTTCTTTCTTTCTTTCTTTCTTTCTCTCTCTCTCTTTTCTTTTCTTTTTCTTTTTTTTTTTGATGGATGTGGTAGCATGTGCCTGTAATCTCAGCAGTCAAGAGGCACAGACAAGAGCAATAACTTCAAGCTTGCTCTGCCTCTGCATGGTGAGTTCAAGGTCAAGTATCCAAGACTACATAAAATGAGAGTCTGCTTTGAATAAAGAGAAGGAAGAGGAAGAGGAGGAAGTAGGAAGTGAAAGGAAAAGGAAGTAAAGGAGAAGAGAGGGGGGAAGGAGGAGGAAAAGATGGGAGGGAAGAAGGAGAGAAAGAGGAAGAAGAAAGGAGAATGAGGAAGGGGTAGTAAGGGAAGAGGAAGAAGAGGAGAAAGCAACAGTAAATCATGATAAGAAATAAGGAACTTAAAAATGGGTGATCCAGTTAAGAGGACATTACTCCAGAGAGGAAAAAGTTATGAGCACCAAGCACCTGACATGAAAAGATGCTTAGCTTAACACCTTTAGTCACTAGGGGATACAAATCAAAAGGGTAAATATGTCACTCTATACCCTTGAGGATCACACTAATTTAGACCACCATAGACAAGAGCAACTGCTGGGACTGTGGAGAAAGCTGGGTTCCCATACACTGACTCATGATGCAAATATGAACTGCTTTAGCCACTAGCAGGAAGAAGGCTTGGTAGTTCACTGGACAGGAACATGCAATTCCCACTGACCCAGCAGTCTGCTGTTAGGCATATATCCCAGAGAGCTAAAAACACGTATGCATGAGAGCATGCAGCTTTACTGATATCATACAAGAACTGGAAGCTTAATACAGTGATTAGCATGCAGAAGGCTGAAGAAGGATGTATTATGTGGAGGAGTGGAAGAGCACCTTGACATGAGACTTCGTCTTAGAAAATGCTCTCAAGGAGCTGGGGATGTGACTCAATGGTAGAGAACTTACGTGGGGTTGAAATGACCTGAGTCCCCATGCCAAGTTCTTCAGAAAATATTGTGGAGGGAGGAGGAATGACGAGGGAGAATGGAGAGAAGAAGAGAAGGAAGGGAAGAAAGGACAGAGGGAAGGAGAGAAGAAAAGTTGAACATCCATACCCATCAACTGATGGCCAACAAAATGGAGCATATCCTTTCCATGGACTATTGTTCAGGCATAATTAAAACTGCAAAAGTAAATAATCAACGTTTGAAACATGCTAAGATGAGAGAACCTTGAAAACAGATCTTAAGCAGAAGAGGCCACATGTTTCAGTTCCATACATATAAAAGTAACCAGCTATAGAGAGAGTGGGTGACTTGGGCTGAAGAGGAATAGCAGTGACTGTTTAGCAGGTGTGGGGTTGCTCTTTGGGTGGCTGAAGCTGTTGCAGACGTAGATATTGCTCATGGTTACAGAACATTGTGTGTGTACTGAGAGCTCCTGTGTGTTACGCTAGAAATGGCTGCATGTTTAAAACTATCATGTAAGTTTTGACTAATGTTTTAAAACCAGCATTGCTTACTATTTTTTCCTTTCCAGACATATAAACTTACCTTTATTTTATCTTGGACTTGATTCAGGCTTGCTAGTATAGCCAAGGCCCTGGGTTCAATCCACAATCTTGCAAACAAAAATCAGAAACAAATAAATAAAATGTAAAGCACACGTGCATCGTGACTCATCTCTTTTCCCCATCAAAAATTTTGTTTTTTCCGTCAGGCACGATGGTCCATGCCTGCACCTGGGAGGTGGCAGTAGGAGGATAAGGAGTCCAAGGTCATCCTTCGAAAGAAAGGAAGGGAGGACAGACGGGAGGATGGATGGGAGGAAGGACCGAAGGAATAAAAAAATGAGAAAGAAGGAAAAGGAAAGAAAAAAGAAAGAAAACCTATTCAATTGACAGAAAGTCACCCCTTTGCCCATGTCTACATTTTCTGCAATATCGCTGCTGCTGAAGCTGGAGGTCAAGCGCAGAGGCTCAGCAAGAGGCCTGCTGAGTTGGGATCCACGGCCTCTCTCAGGCTTTCCTACCTTTCATTGTTTGAATAAATGATCATTGCTAGTGTTCTTGAAAAGCTGTTGATTCACATGCTTTTCATTGCTAAAAGCACAATTATTAAATAATGCTCAAGATTATCATTCTCTCTGGTGTTACAGGACAACAAAAGACACAGTATGAATGTCATCCTCATAATATGCCTTATCATGGTATTAGCAAACGTTGCAAAGTTTGGTGGGACTTAGAGAAATTGACTGCACATAAAGTCATGAGGCTAACCCCTCTTAAGAATTGTCTAAAGACTACTAAACAAAATAGAGTTTAAAAGCAGCATGGACTTATAAACAGCCTGCTGTTTGGTGTATCTTGTCAGTCTGTTACCACGCATATATTTTCTCTAACAGCTCTCTAATTAGCACTAGCTTTCTCTACCTCTGCTCCAAAATGTTTATGTTGGAAGTTACAAATTACTGTATAATTATACTGGCTACTTTGTTTCGCATAAAATATAAATAAAATCCCATAAATACTATAAAAGAGTGCTGTCATCATTTTTTCGATGGGATGACTAAGAAACTTTTCCAGCTTTCCGCCAAATATGAGCAATGAAAAACTTTAATTAAATGTGGCAGTGTAGAAAATTCATGACCACTTCCTCTAGAAGCAGATCGCTTACAAATGTGAAAAGTTTGCCAGAGTCAAAAGATAAAATTTGAGTGGAAAAGCAAATTCAGCATCTGGATTGCAAGCTCCAGAGGATACTATTCAGAAGGTTTCAACTTTTCAGCTCTTGCACTGAGAAAGGCTCCCTCTCCCTCTCTCCCCATCCTTGTGTGTGTGTGTGTGTGTGTGTGTGTGTCTAAAAGTTTGCTGTTGCAGTATTCAAAACAGCCAAGCAACGAAGCCAGCTTAGGTGCCTAGCTATACACAAATAGATTAGAAAGATTTGGTGTATACACACAATAGGATTCTGTTTGCTTGTTTTACAGAAGAATTTTTAGCAAGACTACACTTTACTCAAAAGTCAAATCAGTCAAGTTGATGCCTCCATTATTATGACTATAACCCCACCAGTCCAAGTGGTGTGTTGGTTAGTTTTTATCAACTTTATGATATATGAGAAGAGGAAACCTTGACTGAGGAAAAAGCCCACAGAGGAATGTCCTGTAGATAAACCTATGGGACATGTTCTTGATTGATGAGAGATGTGGGGGTGTCCGGCTTCCTGGGGTGGTGCTATCCCTGGGCAAGTGGTCCTGGGGTGTATAAGAAAACAGTCTGAGCAAGTGAGAAGGAGCAAGTCAGTAAGAAATGTTCCTTCAAGGGCCCTGCTTCAGTTCCTGCCTCCAAGCTCCTGCCCTGACTTTGCTCAATAATGAATTAAAGACTATAAGGTGAAATAGAACTATTTATTCTCAAGCTGCTTTTGGTGAAGGTGTTTATCCTAGCACTAGAAAGCAAACTAAGACATTTGAGGTATACCCACCCACATAATGCCTGATTACCAAGAATTAGATCATGTCAGAACCAGTTTGATCAGAGGTGGTAACTCTTCACTATATGCCTGTCCTAGACCTATGCAATCTGTCTTCAATGCCACAATTTGGGCTACCTCCCCAATTTGCTTCACCTAACGCTTTTATGATGCAGATGGGGCAAGGATGCAGATCCCATCTCTCAGCAGTTAGGACCAGGTCTACTTGCTTCCCACATAGTCTCCTTGTTCAGCTAAGCATACAATCTCAGAGCTGCTCATATGCTAATCATTAGCTATTTATGTCACTACGTAAAACATTAACACCCACATAAAATCTGAAATTTCTGTGTCCCCAACAATTGTTATACAGCACCACAGATTGTAGAAATTAAGTTCTGGGTGAATAGATGCTGGTCAGCATAACTTGCTGGCAGAGTTTGTTGGAACATTAACGTTCATAACCGAGTCAATTTCACATAGTCTACGTCCTCCACACAAGCCATAACTAGGATCATCTTCTTATGGAACCAATACGAAGCATCTGTGGAATCTGTCTCTCTGGCTGCAGCAGACCTAACTCAGTGAACCCATATGCTGTAACACTGAGGGACCTCTTCTTGGCAGGGAGTGTGTGACAGGGTTTCTCTACGTAGTCCTGGCTATCTTGGAACTCGGTCTGTAGACCAGGCTGGCCTTGAACTCCGAAACCTACCTGTCTCTGCCTCCCAAGTGCCATCCCCTTCTTAATATTGGCCATAGCATTTCATGCTTGAAGTATTGAAATAGCTCTTGCAGACACATGGAAGATGCTTTACTTTGACTGCAACTTCCAACCCATGCCAATCTGTACTATCATATGACTGGACTTGTTACCAATGGAGGGGCTATGGTAAAGTGATGGTTAGGCACTGTAAATCCACAGAGCACCCATCACATTACCCAAGGTTCAGTCTTCCACAAGAATGGGGCATAATTTTTTTGCTATCCTAAAATATTTACCCTTACTTCCCATATTATGACATTTAGAAACTACAGAGACCACTTAAGGGGAGAAATTCAGAGAGAGGCCTGACCAGGAACTTGAGAGTCAAGGGTTGTATAAATGAAAGGCAAATTAAGTTTGAGTTACCCATAAGGTATCTGACCAATCAAACTCTCCCCTGGGAATGAACCAACTTTTTTCCTTCAGAAGATGCACACGCATGCTGCCCATGCCCCAGACTGTTCAAGTCCAGCAAGGGTGAAGCAGACCTGGTCCCTCACATCCGAGAAGTGGATTGTTGTCATTTTTCTGAGACAGTATCATGCTGGACAAGGCTGATCCTCCTACCTCAGCCACTCACGTACTGGAACCATAAGAGTATGACATCATGCCTGCCTCTGAAAGAGAAAATTGTAGGGAAGAAATTTTGAGTCTTATTTTGTCCATTTTTTTTTGAGATGCCGATGAAACATAGAGGCAGAGTTTCAGTAAAATTTCTTTCCAGATCTTATCTGGAATAAAAAAAAGTAAAGTCTTCCCTCAGATGCTCAAAGTAAAGAGAATGTTTTTAGGAATGCATGTGTTAAATTAGAGTCTACACATTTATTGATCTAGTTTTGTGAACTTGTGGATGGATGGATGGATGGATGGATGGATGGATGGATGGATGGATGGATGGATGGATGAAGGAATGGCCCTTTTGGTAAAAGTATAGAAAGTCCTTAGTAATGCACTAAGTAATGTATTAGGGTTTTCTAGAGGCACTGAACTTGCAGAATGAATATATATACATATATAAAGAGGATTTATTAAAATGGTTTATAGACTGTTGTCAAGCTAATCCAACAATGGCTGCCTATGAAAGTAAGAGCCAAGAATCCAGTAGATGTTCAGTCCATGAGGCTGGATGTCTCTGCTGGTCTTCAGCATATTTTGGAATCCTGAATAAGGAGGCTTTAATGCCAGTGAAGGAATAGACTTAGTAGAGAGAGCATGAAAAAGCAGGCAAAGACCAAAACTTTCTTCTTCTATTTCTTATACATAGACTGCCAACAGCAGGGTGTGGTCCAGATTAAAGATGGGTCTTCCCACCTCAAAGATGCAGACTAAAGGTGGGTCTTCTCACTTCAAATGATTAATAAAGAAAAAAGGATCCCTCACAGGTGTGCTTTAGTTAATTCAAGATGTAGTGAAGTTGAGAACCAAGAATAGCCAGCACACATTTCATATTTATCTTTTCCATAATTATGCAGTCAGGAGAAATATGGGATAATGCAGAAAATGTTCCCTCTAGTTCTATCCTGTTGAAATTGTCCAAATCCTTCACTTCAGACATGATGCATTGAATATGACAGCAACATTAGTCTTTGTTAATGTTTAAGCCAAATTTTAAGTTTCATCAGGAATTATCACTGGGGTTATACATCTTGAAGGGCACATCTTTTCCAAAGCCCCACCCACCCCACCCCACCCCTGCTCCTTCCTGCTTCCTGTCTTCATGATTTGACTATTCTCCAGCACATGCTTGCTGCTCAGCCATGATGTTCAGCTTGTCTCAGACCCACCGACCATGAACGGAAACTGTCAACCACAGTGGGGCTTTTCACCTGCAAAGCTGCTTACGCCAGCATTATATCATAATGATTTGAAACTGTCACACAGGGTGGGCTTTCTGGTGTGGCTAGATTGGGTCAGAACAAGGAGTCAGCCATCCCATGTGGTTCAGAAGCATGGACGGAGCCACTTGCAAGGCAACTGAAATCCATTTGCATAACGCAGCGTAGAAACCTGGAGGCTTTAAAAATGCAGAACCATACCAAAGCAGTGAGCATCCTCCATCACCAACCTAAGAGCTGAGCTTCTACTGACAAACCTCCCACTAAGACTGAGGAAGAAAAGATTTGTTTTGTTTTGTTTTTCTGTATGTGTGTGTGTGGTGGGGGATGGGGTGGGGAGTCTAAAACTCACTATGGAATCCTGGCTGGTCTCTCAGCCTCTCAAGTGCCGGGATTTTAAACATTACCACACTGGTTTATATCACACATCACACAGGATTGTGGAGGAATTTTTGGATCAACAAGTGGTTCATTCAGACCCTCTGAGTCCCTCTCCACCCTCTGCACTCTTGAGTCACATTGTCAATGTTCCCTTCTCTTCTGGGTGTTTCTTGTTTGTGATGTGCATATCTTACAAAGAAAACAAGAAGCAATACAAATCAGGAATGCAAAATTTTGTAATTTCTTTATTCTACTAATATCTTCAAACAGAATTAGGACTCAGGTGAGATAATATTAAAAAGGGGGGGGGCTTACCAACAATGTTCTAGTACCTCTGGGGATAAATCAACTTAACATCAGTGGGGGTCACTTGAACTCAGCAGAGCCACTTTGACTTTTCAGCTGCTGATGCCTGGCCCCTTGGACTGGATTGACTGCTTTCAGAAGTTCACAGATTTCATCAAGGAAAAGGGTTGGGCCTTGGATGTCAAACTCTGGTTCACAGCCCCCAACACACAATGCAAACATCCCAAGAGCTGTCAGCTTGTTCCAGCTTAGAACACCAGCACACTAGGTAGGCATCAAGCATTTGACTTCCTTCATTTTCAAGAGCATGCTGCTTTTGTCTGCCAAACTCACAAGGATTATTTCCAGCAAAGGATAAAAGCAGACAGTCCATGTAATTGAAAATGTGTGTGTGTGTCCCTCTCTGACTCTGTGTGATCCCTTCAAGGGATCAAGGGGAATAACATTGGACCCTAGAAAACACTGTGACTCTCGGCGGGGAGGGGGGGATCTGAAGCCATGAGGTAGAAAATCATTGTGTATCTACCAAAGCGATAAGGCTTCAATCATCTTCATGTTTGAATGAAATGAGGACATGGCCACTCCTAGGTATGGCTGAGAGAAAGGTTTTTATTTTATTGTAGATATGAAGGAGAGTACAGAGAGAATCTGGAAGAGTCCATAGAAGGCAGAAAAAGTAGTAGACTAAACATGGCTAACAGACTAAGCCAGGCCATGAAAGGGAGGGGGTGAGAAATATGAGAGAAACAGAGAGAGAGAGAGAGAGAGAGAGAGAGAGAGAGAGAGAGAGAGAGCAAAGAAGACAGAGAGAGAGGACCGAGAGAGGAGATGACAAAAAGAACCACATGGTCCAAATGGCAGGGTTAGGGTTATGTGTCAATCAAAACCTGTGGGAAGGAAAGCACTTAGGTTGGAGAGGTTTAGGGTAGGGGCTGGAGTGAGAGATTCTGAGAGGAACCAGGATGCCAATACCACTCTGTAACAGGTACTTGCCAAGAGGCTAGAACCCAGTGTGTTCTTTGGGATATTAATAGACACCACAATTGGCCATTTGTTTTGCGTTTCTTTTGAATCTGACTCTCCTCTTGCATTTTCCTAATAGCACCCAGTTTTGAAATCTGTCCCTCAATTCCATCACCCTCTGCACTACCCTCATGGACTCCGCTATAGTTTTAACCTTCGGCATCTTCACCTTCCCTTTCTTTGTTTTTAATCTATCCCATAATCCTGGTTGGGGGAGGCAATCTCCTAAAACAACCATAAGAAAGCCAGGCTCTATATACTTCACACATTCCTTCAGGACTCAACCTATCCTTCCCCTGCCTTTGCCTGTCTTCTGAAGATCCCATTCCCAGCAGGAGATTCCTGGGGAAATTCTAATTTCTTGGGGTCCAGTCTTCCAGCTATCAGCTAGCCAAAGAGGAAAGCACAAGTGTCTCTTCAGAATACATCCACTCCTGTCAGACAGGCCTGGTACCTTCTCTTATTATTATTATTTACATCTCAGTCTTGAGATGAAAATGCCTGTGTCTGAAATAAATGGTACAAGCAACATGCACGAAGGGACAAAGATTAAAGTGTTAGGGTCCGAGAGAAACTCCCTAAGAAGACCAACATCCATGTATGCAATAACAAAAGCGCTTTATTAATTTCAACATTGGGGTGGCACTTGGTGACCCCCCAGAGAAGGTCACAAGCTCCTTTTAAGCAGAGTTGGGGGAATTCCGGCGAGGCGGGATTAAATCAAGGCTGGTTGGTAGAGGAAAGATTAGTATGGGGTTTATTGTCAGGAGCCAAAAAGTAAAGAGGGTCAAAGCAAAATTAATATGGAGTTCAACTTTTCATAAACTGTGAGGACAAATGATTCAGTCCCAAGGCCTAACAGCCAGAAATCCAGACCTAAGC